>VZQC01007701.1:50781-195734 GCA_009823505.1 Rhizomys pruinosus | reverse complement strand
ATAAAGAAAACAAATGATACCAAGTGTTGGAGAGGTTGTGGGGAAAGGGGAACACTCGTCCACTGCTGGTGGGAATGTAAACTCATACAACCACTATGGAAAGCAGTGTTGAGAACCCTTGGAAGACTTGGAATGAAGTTGCCACCTGACCCAGCCATACCACTCCTGGGTATGTACCCACAAGACTCATCTTACCGCAGAGATACATGCATGGCCATGTTTATTGCAGCTCTCTTCACAATAGCAAAGAGCTGGAACCAACCCAAGTGCCCTTAACCAATGAGTGGATAGAGAAAATGTGGTACATCTACACAATGGAGTTCTATGCAGCAGTAAAGTGGGGCTGGAGAGATGGCCTAGCGTTTGGGAGCGCCAACCACTCTTGCAGAGGACCCGGGTTCGATGCCCAGCACCCACATGGTGGCCGAAAACCGTCTGAAGCTCCAATTCCAGGAGAACTCCAGTTCTGGGGGAGTCCAGCACCCTCTTCTGACCTCCGCAGCGTTGCACGACATGGGTGCACAAGCCTGCATGCAGACAATACATTCATACACACACACACAAAAAAAAATTGAAAAAAAAAATTAAAAAAAAAGAAAGATGACATCATGAGCTTTGCAGGTAAATGGATGGAGCAAGAAGATATCATGCTAAGTGAAATAACACAGTTCCAGAAAAACAAACAACGAATGGTATCCCTCATCTATGGATGCTAGCACCAATTGCTTAATTGTATGGCAAACTGAGCAACGTTAATGTGATCTGAAAACAACTGTGTTCTTATATTGTGAATCCCTTAAAAAATAACTAAATAAAAATTAAATTTAAAAAAATGGAGGGATCAACCACAACAAAAGGACTGGGTCAAAGAACTGACTGAAACAGTTAACTTCTGCCCCAAACAATAAACCTCTGCCAAGAAAAATTTTTAAATGTGTTAGAAAAAGATGCAAGACATGTATGGCAGAATGCATGAACTGCGGTGGGGTTGGGGGGTGTAGAAAGGGGAATGTGTCTAAATTGGACTGAGAAATGTTGTATAAAATACTCAAAACATCAATAAAAATATTTTCTATATAAAAAAAATCCAAAGAAGAAAGTAAAACTCTCCACCATTCTACCTCTGTCAATAAGTCAACTAGACAAAAGCACTAAAGATGCTGTTTTTAATAATACAAGTAGCCAGGCTTGGTCACACATGCCTTTAATCCCAGTACTCGGGAGGCAGAGTCAGGCAGATCTCTGTGAGTTCAAGGCCATCCTGGTCTACATAGTGAGCTCCAGGCCAGCTGGAAATAAAGGTAGACCCTGTCTCTAAAACACCAAAATAATAATAATAATAATAATAATAATAATAATAATAATACAAGTAAAGGCTTGATTTAATTGACATATTAATATCCAACAACTCAAAAATATGTAATCTTTTTATACACACATAGAACATTTCTAAAAACGACTATACACAGGCCACAAAATAAATTTTGGTGCATTTAAAATAATTTTATCTAGAAGAATTGCTCTGACCAAAATAAAACAGAAGAGGTGGGTGTGGTGGCTCATGTCTCCCAGAACTTGGGAGGATCAGACGTTCAATGCCAGCTCCCTACAGTTGAGATTAAGGCCAGCCTGAGCTTCAGCAGATCCTTTCTCAAAAGTAGACACACATATTAAAAAGTAACAAAATAAGAAATCAATGAGGAAAATATTATAAATCTCAAGTATTTTGAAATTTTATCAGAAAGCTACTAATGAACTAATATATTATGAGAAATATATAGAACTGAAAAAAAAATTAAAAGCCAGGCCTGGTGGCACATGCCTTTATTTTTAACATTTGAGAGACAGAGGTAAGTGGATCTCTGAGTTCAAGGCCAGCCTGATCTACATAGTCAATTCAAAGCCATCCAGATGTCCACAGTGAAATCTTGTCTCAAAAATTTTAAATTTAGAACTAAGAAAAATCAATAGAAGAACTTTAAAAATAATAAAACATGTAAACAAAATAAAATAATGTATTGTGAAGTTTACAGGATGCATACAAATCAATATTTGGGAAATCCATAGCCTTAAGTGCATAGAAGTTTAAATTAGTTAAAAGTTTCTGAACACAGACGGTAGATTTTATTGCAATTACTTTAAAACCACAAGAAATTTGACTCACAAATTGGAAGAGAAAGAGCAAATAGAGAGTAGCAATATAAAATTACTAACTGGACACCACATGACCAAGTAATAATTTACCAAAGTCAAAAAATTTGCCTTATAAGCTGACACTAGAAAAAGCAGAGGTAAAACCTCATTGATATGACAGGTGCACTAAACACTCAAGAAAGGGAAGGACAAGTGTCGCTGAAAATGGGGCTGGTGACAGGTTTAAACAGAGCTGCGGGCTGGGGAGATGGCTCATAAAGCCAGAAGCAGCGGCTGTGTCTGTAATGCCAGCACGCCACAGTGAGAGACGGGAAGTGGAGACTGGAGGCTCCCTGGACGCTCGCAAGAGACCTGCCCCAACAAGGTGGAAGGACAGGACCTCCACTCGATGTCGTCCCCTGACCGTCACATACTGGTGTGCCCCCCCCAACACACATACACATGATAGATCACACGTACACACACAGATGAAAGAGACGTAATTGTTAGAATGGCTTGGGGGAAAGATATAAGAAGAAATGTGAGATTGAAAAGGGGTTGACTGATGGAAATAAAGATAAAAATGAATAGTGAACTATCATTGTCCTTGAGAAATATTGGAATGTTTGTGATCTGTTTGTCTGTCTACAAGTCTGTCTACCTGTATATCTACCTATCTATCATCTATTACCTGTCATCCATCTATCACCTATCATCTATCATTCATCTGCTATGTCATCTTCGTCCCTGGAAGGAAGTCATCACGGAGCTGTAGAGGCTGTGAGGTGATGGAGACCTTTGGAGCCAATATCCCCAAATGAAAGGAAGTTAGGGCAATAAGCAATACTCTTGACACTACGTTAAGCTAAGACTATTTCTAGAGTTTTCAGGTATCGAAATATTTACCTACCTGGACCCTATCCCAGAAAGTTAATGGAAAAGTGTACCCCACCAAAATGAGGCATGTAAGATTAGGAAACAGATTGGGGAAGATAATTTAGTAACAGATATTTGTTTCCTTCTCTGAAGAAAATATTCCTTGTACATATTTATTCACACAATATGCCCACCTACACATCAGGAAATAAAATGATTAAACATGGGATTGCTTATTTGAAATCATCAAACTTCCCTCTCAAAAGTTTCATTGATTTTCAGTTTCATTGGTCGTTGTCAAAATGTTTACTTTTTAACTATTCTGTACGTGTACAAGTGTCAATTTGCTAGAGAAAACATGCAATTTTGTTTTTGTTTCAATGCATACTTTTATAAGTAAGAGTGTACTATCACAAATTTTCCATTATTATTTACTTTTTTTTACTCTTATTTTTATGATTCCGTAATATATATGCCTAAAAACTTGATCCAAGTAATCCATTTCACTCTAATAAATAAAGTAGTAATTGAGATTTACTTTGTTCCAAAGAGACATCCATTTTCCAAAATATCATTTGCTCACCACTCTATTTTTTTTTACCGAATCACGATGCCACAATGATATACTTTTATTTACATGCTAACACCATGTCATTTACTCTTACCACTCTATATGCTACACTCTCATCATATTCTTCTCAAGTTTCCTATGAATATCTTCAGGTTTTATCCAAATTATTAAGTAATCCTTTCTAACAAAAAACGATTTTGCTTTGTATTGAATTTTACAGACATTATAGATTAATTCATAAAGGATTAACATCTTTCTCGTAAATGGTCCTTCTAAACAAGAACACAGTAAATCCTTCTTATTTTGAAAAGTATTGTATGACTGTCCAAGCTTGTTTTCTTCATGTAAGTATGACGTTACTCACATTTTCTTCAGTATTCATATCAGTTACTTTTCTATTGCTGTGATTAAACACTGACCAATAGCAACTCAGGAAAAGAAAGGATGTATTTCATTTTACACTTTATAGCTCGTCATCTAGGGAAGTGGAGATGTTTCTGAAGCAGAGACCATGGTGGAACACCGCTTACTGGCTTGCCTCCATCCATATTCGATCATCATTCTTGTTGTAGAAGTATATTTTCTATCAGTGTTTAGTTCTTGTCCACTGAGAAGCTATGCTTTGTTCGATACCATAACTAGGTGACATTACATTGTCGGTTTTTTTCTAAAATATTTTTCAGGTAGCACAGGTAAAGCATATCAGGTGTTGAAAGCAATAGGCACACCTCCTCTCTTTCAGCTATTACAATGTGTGTTCCTGCATTTGCTAAGTTGCATTAACCAAACTTTCCAGAGCATTTGCTAAACAGAAGTGATGGTAGGAGGAAGCTTTGCTTCCCTTGCTCACTACTCAATGGAAATGCTCCTTGTGAAATTAATTAGAATGCTGTGTACAGAGCACAAACCACAGTGCTGTATACACACATTAAAGTAAAATAAGTCCTATTAGCTATATTATGGTAATACTTTTTTTTTTGGTCCTTTTAAGACAGGTTCCCTATAGCCCCAGCTGTCCTGGAATTCGCTCTGTAGACCAGGCTGGCCTTGAACTCACAAAGATCCACCTGCCTCTGCCTCCCAAGTGCTAGGATTAAAGGCATGCACCACCATGCCCAGCTGGTAATACATTTTAAATAAGGCTATATATCCCAAGTTAACCACATACCGTCACCCAAAACAGCATGGGTGAATTTGATGAAATCTGTGCCTTGATTCCAGCCTATAGGTATGTGTAATACAACTGTCTTTTTGAGACTCATGGGTCCAAAAAACAAAAGCCTAAAATAAAAAAGGGGGATACAAATAGATATGAAACCTTTTTGTCAAAAAACTTGCAACTCAAATCTTAAAACTAACTACAGGAAAAGATTTGTATGTTCCAACAGGTCAAAATGTCACCAACTTAACGGCTGAGAAAGAAAACATACAGCTTTGCATTGTGTAGGATGTACCAGGAAGTGCCAGCAGAAAGGTTGGCCCGTCTGAACATTGAAAGGAAGAAAAGCCTCAGATTGATACAAACATCAAACCCCTCTGTGGATCCTACTTGTAACAACTATTTATGAGTCCTAATGAAACTTACTTTCTAGGTGCTGCAAGGTTTTAATACGAGAGACTTTCTTACCCCCCCCAATAGAACAAGGAGAAATATGATGATGATGATGTCGTTCTCTAACTGTAAATTGGAGCCAACTGCTATAGAGGTAACCTCTTATAAAACTGGTAAAACTGCCTTAATTGACTAATAGACATAGGAACTGTGAAAAGGATTATTCTCTATTCAGATACAAATATGATACTTAAATATGATACAAATAAGATATTTAAGTCTCCTTAAACTATGCACTTAAGCAAAATATATTAATACAGGAGAGCTCTGATAGCAATAGATTATTCTACCAAGGAGATGTTGACCAAGGGATCCAAGCCCCCCCCAAAAGGTAAAGGCTTCTCACCTGTAAACTGGGATTCTGCAAGAAGAGAGGCGATAAGGCCCTGCTGTCGAAGACCTGATGTAAGCATGGGAAAGATGCATTGAGACTGCACTTGAAAGTGTACAGTCGGTCTCTGGAATACTAGAGAGTGTTACCAAAGGCCACTAAACCAATAAAGCAAATATAGGTCTCCTTGAGTCAAGTAAGACTCCTCCAATAGCAGAGACACAACATAGGACAGTACAACACCAGCTCTAGCACTGCCCTGGAATGCTTGCAATACCTGAGTCATGGTCCCACGGCAAATTGCAGCCATTTAATACATGCGGCCCGTATGCTATACCATCTCGAATTTGTGCACTATTGAACCTCTCTCCTTGCGAGACAATAGAACCCATGAGGCTGACACTGACCAACAACCAGCGTATACATCCAGACCATGCTCGCAACGTACAGATCGAGTATAGGAGAATGGATGTATACTAATCGAAGCCACAGTACAAGAGGGTTGCACCAGAAACTGATCTATACAATAGTATTTACACGAAAAAACATGAATAGAGTCAATACATGAGGAGATTGAATATCATAATGAGCACATCACACCACATAGACATTGCGTGATCTTCAGTAACCAAAGTAATCGAGCTCAGACGACCAAACAACGAGTCATATAGTATCGACGAGACTGGTTAAAATACCTACGATAACTATAGATATTTACGAAATTATGAATACTAATAATATTTATAGTCCATACTATTTATGTATCAAATAATTTTTGCTTCATTAGTAGGATTGAAAGGTTATTCCTGGACAAACTGTCAGCCCATGAAAGGAAACAGCCAGAATTGACCAGAGTCCAAGACAACAGTTCCAGAGAAAGTAGACTGTTTTGCTTCCCACCCACCTGTGCCCCTTTTCTAAGCTTAGGGAACAATCTGTGGAAGAGGGGGCATGGTAGAATGTAAGGGCTACGATTGGGGTGAATGGGGAAACTACAGCAATATAGTCTGGACACTCATCTGATCAACTTGATTGAACATACAAGCCCCTCCTGCTGGATGGTGGGACCCTTGGGCTGTGTGGATTTGGGCACAAATGCTTGCAAATTGGTTTTACATGAAGGATGCTTGTACTCAGAAATTATTACTTATTGTTAAAAAATGAAAAAAATAAAGTAATTAAAAATTTTAAAAATCAGGCTATATATCATGTTTTCTTTTAAAAAAATCTTTTGTTCTCAGATGTTCTCTTTGTTTACTAATGTAGATAATGCTATTAAATGTTTCCTGACAACAAAATACCCCATGGTATATTCTTTTACTGCTCTGTTGAGCTCTATTTACAAATAAGCGAATCCTCTTTTGTCATTCTTTTACAGCTATAGTCTAGCTAGACGGATGCATAGTCTTCTACTTTGTGTCCTCTTGGCTAAGTTCTGCTGTCAACATGACACTACTTTTGCAAACATATTTTAGAAGACATTTCTGTCTATATAGTTTGGAACAGTTTTCATAATGTGGGAATTTTATTCATCTGGATTACTTTATTGCATTTGCCTCTTGAAACCATTGCAGTCATATGCTTTCTTTGAGGTATATTTTGGAAATTTATGTTTTCATAGGAAGCATACCATTTAATTTTAGTATCTTATTTATTTTCATAGTATATCAGAAAGCATGCACTGTATGTGTTTGAGTTCCTTCATTATTTGATATTTCTTCTAACCTTTCTTTTCTCATTTGCGTTAGCTTCTGTTACCTAAATACTACCTAGCTTGTTCTATCCCATATTCCTTTCTAGGAGGTCAGCTTTCAGATACACTTTCAACCAGAGTAAAGGTTAAGGTAATGTTCATGTGGATCAAATTCTTCCCCTGCAGCTGCACCCCCCCACACCAGGGTGCTTTGCTCCTAGTCTGTAGTCAACAACTGAGAAGGCGAAAAAGGAGCACAGTCCAGGCGAGGTCCTTCTGTAAGATAGTCCCATAGACACATGGACCATTTCTGTTCACTCCATGGTGAAAGCTTCATCATGTGACACACTACCTATAGGAAAGGCTGGAACTGGTCTCTACAAGACCACCTTGTACCTTACTGCTATGAAAAAAGGAGAAACTGAATTTCCAGGCACTCACGTTGATCACGTCAGTCTCCTTCACTTAAATTTTGTTGTTTTACTAACTTCTGGGATTGATTTCTATCTTGCAGCACCAGGACTCTTTAAAATATACTCCTTCTAAGTCTGTGGTAGAATAGCTTCTCTTCTTACACTTGTGGAAAAAGCAACAACAACCACAAAAGGAGACAGACAGACAGAGACAGAGACAGAGACAGAGACAGAGACAGAGAGACAGAGATTTGAAGGATGCCAACTATGTACCTACATTCAAAGTCAGTTTTCTTTTATCAATGGTCCCTGGAAACTCCTTTACAGACACATCCAGAAGTGTTCTCTGGCAATCCCCTAGGTTGTTCTCAGTTCAATCAGGTTGGCGATCAAGACTACCCATCATGACATGGAAGTTAAATATTGAAATATAATTTCTTTGGACACTTACATGTGAATGGAAGTTATATTCCTTGAACTTTGATGAAGACAGAAATATGGCATATGCAGTTTTGCTCATCTTCACCCTTTTATCTTGTCCTCCCATAGCCTGTGTCTTCATCCACTGTCTTCTCATCCCACAGCCTGTGTCTTCATCCACTCTGTCTTCTCATCCCATAGCCTGCGTCTCCATCCTCTGTCTTATCATCTTACAGCCTGTGTTTTCACCCTCTGTCTTCTCATCCCACAGCCTGTGTCTTCACCCTCTGTCTTCTCATCCCATAGCCTGCATCTTCACCCTCTGTCTTATCCCATAGCCTGCGTCTCCATCCTCTGTCTTATCATCTTACAGCCTACGTCTTCACCCTCTGTCTTCTCATCCCACAGCCTGCGTCTTCACCCTCTGTCTTCTCATCCCACAGCCTGCGTCTTCACCCTCTGTCTTCTCATCCCATAGCCTGCATCTTCACCCTCTGTCTTATCCCATAGCCTGCATCTTCACCCTCTGTCTTGGTCATCTCATAGCCTGCATCAGCCAATGACCTTAAATAAGAAAAATATTGACATAGAGGAGAAAAAGAAATCTGGCAATTTTTTGCTAATGTACTTTATAGCAAAATAATTTTCTCTACCCTGGTAAATATAATTTTTTTCTTATAGGTAAATATAAACAATAAAGGCACCACTAATAACAATTTTTGGAAAAGTTCCAAATGATGAAAATATGTGTATTCTCTGCTTTGTCGTATAGAGTTGGCTATATTTATCAACTTTTGTATGTGTTTTATTATTTTAATTTAGTTACTTTTTCTTTGCTTTTGTATGTTCTTAACTTTTTGTTTTCAGATAATTAAAATTTTATATGAAATTTTTTTAACATTTTTTATTGATGCTTTGTGCATTTCATACATCATTTTCCAATTCAGTTCAGGCATATTTCCCTTTCCCTTCCCCCCCCCCACTCCATCCGAGATCATGCATTCTGCCATAACTGTCCTGCATCTTTCTCTCAGTTTTTTTCATTTTTTAGCTATAATTGGTAATCCATGACTACAAGCATCCTTCATATGAAACCAATTTGCAGGCTGTTGTGCCCAATTCCCCACAGCCCCACCATCCAGCGGGGGGTGAGGGGTTGTATGTTCAATCAAGTTGATCAAATGAGTGTCCAGACTACATTGCTGTAGTTTCACCTTTCACCCCAATCGCAGCCCTTACATTCTACCACGCCCCCTCTTCCACAGATTGTTCCCTAGGCTTAGAAAAGGGGCACAGGTGGATGAGAAGTAAAACTGTCCTCTCTCTCTGGAGCTGTTGACTTGGATTCTGGTCAATTCTGGCTGTTTCCTTTCATGGGCTGACAGTTTGTTCAGGAGTAACCTTTCGATCCTACTAATGAAGCACAAGCAATTAGATATATAGGTATTTAAGCAGCACTAATAGTTATGGTAGGTTACTTTGGCATAGACACATATGTTTGGATGATATGTTAATTCATGAATTACATTTTTACCCCCTGATAAATATAACAGGGTCTTACTGTGGCTTATGACATCTCCTAACCTGTAGAGGATGTAGGCTTGTGGCATCAGCCATGGGTTATTCCTCCAAGGAGAGAGCCAACAGCCAATTAGATTTGGGATATACAGGCACATGGCTGCCTCTGCTGCACAGTATTTCCAGGCAGGTGAAGTGTAGCTGGTGCTGATGGTGGAGTCTTGCTTGACTCAGGGAGACCCGTATTTGCTTTATTGGTTTAGTGGCCTTTGGGAACACTCTCTGGCATTCCAGAGGCCATCTGTACCCTTGCATGTGCGGTCTCAATACATCCCTCCCATGTTAACGTCAGGTCTTCGGCAGCAGGGTCTTATCGCCTCTCCTCCTGCAGGTATCCCAACTTAGGGGCAAGGAGCCCTTACCTTTTGTGGGGCCTTGGATCCCCTGGCCAACATCCCCCTGGTAGAACAATCCATTGCTGATGTCAGAGCTCCTGCATTAATATACTTTGCCTAAGTGCATAGCCCAAGGACTTTAGTATTATATTTGGTTCTGAACAGAGTATAATCCTTTTCACAGTTCTTATGTCTATTAGTCAATTAAAGAAGGCATTTTTACCGGTTTTATAAGAGATTACCTCTATAATAGTTGTCTCCAATTTACAGTTGGAAAATGACATCATCATCGTCATATTTCTCCTTGTTCTATGGGGGGGGAGGCAAGAAAGTCATATCAAAACCTTTGTTGCACCTAGAAGGTATAAGTTTCATTAGGACTCATTATAGATAGTTGTTACATGTAGGATCCACAGAAGGGTTCGATGTTTATGGCAATCTGAGGCTTTTCTTCCTTTCAGTGTTCAGACGGGTCAACCTTTCAGTTGCCACTTTTTGGTACATCCTACTCAATGCAAAGCTGTATCTTTTCTTTCTCAGCCGTTAAGTTGGTGACATTTTGTCCTGTTGGAACAAACAAATCTCTTCCCATAGTTAGTTTTAAGATTTGAATTGCAAGGTTCTTGACTAGAAGGTTTCATGTCTGTCTGTACCCCCCCCCCCCTTTTTTTTTAACCCATGAGTCTCCAGAAGACAGTTGTATTATACATAACTATAGGGTGGAATCAAGGCACAGATTTCATCAAATTCACCCATGTTGTTTTGGGTGACTATATATGATTAACTTGGGAAGCAAACTTAATTTTTGCTTTAAATCATCTTAAAGAGAATGCTACAAGGTGATACTGTACAACAGAGAAATTATAGAGAACATTTGTATGTGCCAATCCCAAAGTTATTGCTCTAGAGATTTTGTGTAAAACAAATGTGGACAACAGCAAATTATATCTACATTTAACTCAGATGCATTACCGTTTTTATCAGAGTCTGTAAACCAATGTTGTTTAATATACACATATTTACTTTTACTAAGTCCTAAAACACCATGTATCCTGTAGACAGTGTCTAGGTGAAACTGAGTACTTGCTGAACTCACATCAATTAAATATGCCTTGATTGAATATACATCCGTGTCCCTCTCCCACCCATCCCCCCTTCCCAATTCACCATTTCAGTCCATTTTCTGATGCAGTCTTTCTGTTGTTGTTCTTTTACTATGCATCCCTCTCCATGAGAAATATTTATATCTGGGTTGTTGGTACTAGCATCCACATATGAGGGACACCATTTGTCGTTTGTTTTTCTGGGACTGTGTTACTTCACTTAACATAATGTCTTCCAGCTCCATCCATTTACCTGCAAATTTCATGATGTTGTCCCTCTTTACTGCTGCATAGTATTCCATTGTATACATGTACCACATTTTCTCTATCCACTCGTCAGTTGAAGGGCACCTGGGCTGGTTCCAGCTTTTTGCTATTGTGAACAGAGCTGCAATAAACATAGCTGTGCATGTATCTTTGCAGTAAGTTGTGTCTTGTGGGTATATACCCAGGAGTGGTATGACTGGGTCAAATGGAAGGCTCATTTTGAGTCTTCTAAGGGTTCTCCACACTGCTTTCCATAGTGGCTGTACAAGTTTACATTCCCACCAGCAATGGATGAGTGTTCCCCTTTCCCCACAACCTCTCCAGCACTTGGTATCATTCGTGTTCCTGATCCTAGCCAGTCTTATTGGAGTAAGGTGATATCTCAGAGTGGTTTTAATTTGCATTTCCTTAATTATCAGAGATGTTGAACACTTCTTAAGATGTTTCTCGGCCATCTCTAACTCCTCCTCTGTGAAGTCTCTATTCAGATCTTTGCTCCATCTTTTGAATGATTCATTTGTTTTCTTTCTTCTTTGTTTTTTGAGTAGCTTGTATACTCTGGAAATTAATGCTTTGTCAGATGTATCTGCTGTGAAGGTTTCCTCCCACTCTGTGGGTCTTCTCCTCACTTCCTTTATTGCTTCCTTTGATGTACAGAAGCTTTTGAGTTTAATGAGGTCCCATTTGTCAATTGTCGATCTTATTTCTTGTGCAGCTGCTGTCTGATTTAGGAAGTCTTTTCCTACACCTATGTCTTGTAGTCTGCTGCCAAGCTTCTCTTCTATCACCTCCAGAGTTTGGGGTTTCACGTTGAGGTCTTTGGTCCATCTGGAGTTGACCTTTGTACAAGGTGAGAGGTAGGGGTTTAATTTCATTCTTCTACAAGTGGTGATCCAGTTTTGCCAGCACCACTTGCTGAAGATGCTGTCTTTCTTCCATTGTGTCTTCTTGGCCCCCTTGTCAAATATGAGGTGGCTGAAATTGTATGAGCTCAGGTTTGGATCTTCAGTTTTATTCCATTGGTCAACTGGTCTGTTTTTGTGCCAGTACCAGGCTGTCTTTATGACTATAGCCCTGTAGTATAGTTTGATGTCTGGTATAGCGATCCCCCCTGTATTGCTCTTTTCACTCAGGGTTGCTTTGGCTATTCGGGGTCTTTTGTTTTTCCAAATGAAATTGAGGATTTTTTTTTCCAAGCCTGTGAAGAAACTCTTGGGGATTTTGATTGGGATCGCATTAAATCTGTACACTAGTTTGGGTAGGATGGACATTTTTACTATATTTATTTTCCCAATCCATGAGCATGGGAGGTTTGTCCATCTTCTGATGTCTTCCTCAATTTCCTTTTTCAGGGGTTTAAAATTTTTGTTGTAGAGATCCTTGGTGTCTTTGGTTAGGTTTGTTCCTAGGTATTTTATTGTTTTTGAGGCTATTGTGAGTGGGAAGGTCTCCTTGTAGTCCTTCTTCAATTGCTTGTTGTTGGTGTACAGAAAGGCTACTGATTTTTCTAGGTTTATTTTGTATCCTGCCACTTTACCAAAGCTCTTAATCGTTTCTAGGAGTTTTCTGGTGGAGTTCTTAGCATCCCTTAGGTAGACAATCATATCATCAGCAAAAAGGGATAGCTTGACTTCCTCTTTTCCAATTAGAACTCCTTTAATTTCCTTTTCTTGCCTTATTGCCCTAGCTAGGGTTTCTAGCACTATATTGAAGAGGAGTGGTGACAGGGGGCAGCCTTGCCGAGTTCCTACCTTTAAGGGGAATGCTTCTGTCATTTCCCCATTTAGGATGATATTGGCTGTGGGTTTTCTGTATATGGCTTTGATTACATTGAGGAATGATCCCTCCAGACCAATTCCCTCCAGGACTTTAAACATGAAAGGATGCTGGATTTTGTCAAAGGCTTTCTCCGCATCAATTGAGATGATGGTGTGGTTTTTGTCCTTCAGTCCATTGATATGTTTGATGATGTTTATTGATTTTCGTATGTTGAACCATCCCTGCATGTCTGGTATGAATCCAACTTGGTCATGGTGGATGATTTTCTTGATGTGAGTCTGTATGCGATTTGCCAGAATCCTGTTTAGAATTTTGGCATCTGTGTTCATTAGGGAGATGGGTCTATAGTTCTCCTTTTTGGTTGTATCTTTCCCTGGTTTTGGTAGTAGCGTAATGCTGGCTTCATAGAAGGAATTTGGGAGAAGTCCCTCCATTTGTATCCTTCTAAACAATTTAAGTAGTAATGGTTGTAAGTCTTTACGAAATATTTTATAGAATTCTGCCGTGAATCCATCCGGGCCTGGGCATTTTTTGGTTGGGAGGCTACTTATTACATCTTCGATTTCTTCCTGTACTATTGGTCTGTTTAGGCTGTCGATCTCTTCTTGGTTGAGCTTTGGTGATTCCCAGGATTTCAGATATTCATCCATTTCTTCTAGGTTTTCAAACTTAGTAGAATATAAGTTTTTGAAGTAGTCCCGTATGATTGTCTGGATCTTTTCATTGTCTGTTGTGATATTTCCCCTTTCATCACAGATTCTATTGATTTGGAGTTGTTCCCTCTTTCTTTTGGTTAACTGGGCTAGAGGTCTGTCTATCTTGTTTATTCTCTCAAAGAACCAACTTTTGGATTCATTGATTTTTTGTATGGTTTTCTTTGTTTCTATTTCATTGATCTCTGCTCTGATTTTTGTTATTTCTTCTTGTCTGCTCCGTTTAGGGTTCATTTGTTGTTGTCTCTCAAGTATTTTTAGCTGCAGTGTTAGATCGTTCACTTGTGCTCTTTCTGTTTTTTTAATGTGGGCACTTAGAGCTATAAACTTCCCTCTTAGGATTGCTTTAAGAGTGTCCCATAGATTTTGCTGTGTTGTTTTATCATTGTCATTCAGTTCCAGGAATGTTTTTATTTCTTTTTTTATTTCTTCCTTGACCCACTCATTATTCAGGAGAGTGTTGTTTAGTCTCCATGTGTTCCTGTAGGTTGTAGGGTTTATTCTGGTGTTGATATTGAGTTTTATTGCACTGTGGTCTGATAGAATGCATGAGATTATTTCAACCTTTTTATATTTGTTGAGTTTTTCCCTGTGTCCCAGTATATGGTCTATTTTGGAGAATGTTCCATGAGGTGCTGAGTAGAAAGTGTATTCTCTGGTGTTTGGGTGAAATATTCGGTAGATGTCTGTGAGGTCCATTTGGTGTATTGTGTCATTTAGTTCAGATGTCTCTCTGTTTATCCTTTGTCCTGTTGATCTGTCTAGAGGACTTAATGGGGTATTGAAGTCCCCTAGTATTAGTGTGCTGGGGTTAATCTGTGCCTTGAGATCCTGAAGAATTGTCTTTATAAAGTTTGGTGCACTGATGTTTGGTGCATATATATTTATGATTGTGAAATCTTCATCGTCAATTGTTCCTTTAATAAAGATGTAATGGCCCTCTTTGTCTCTTTTGATTTCTTTTGCTTTGAAGTCTATTTTGTCTGATATTAGAATAGCCACACCCGCTTTCTTTTTGGTACCATTTGCTTGGAATACTTTCTTCCATCCCTTCACCTTAAGTTGGTGCCTATCCTTGAAATTGAGATGGGTTTCTTGTAGACAGCATATAGATGGGTTTTGTTTCCTAATCCATTCTCCCAGTCTATGCCTTTTGATTGGGGAGTTTAGCCCATTAATATTTAAGGTTATAATTGAAAGATGGATGTTGCTTCCTTTCACTTTATTATCCATTTGGACTTCTAGCCTTTGATTTTGCTCCTATGGTTATGTTTTTATTAGTTTCTTTTCCTAGGTGTTTGAGGATTGTTGCTCCTCTCTTCTGCCCTTTGAATTGCTTCAAGTATTTTATGAAGAGTTGGTTTTCCAGACATGTATTCCATCATCTTGTTTATGTCATGGAAGATTTTTCTCTCTCCTTCAAGTATAGTCGACATTTTTGCTGGGTAAAGTATTCTGGGTTGGCATCCGTAGTCCCTTAACACTGGGAATGCTTTGCTCCATGTTCTTCTTGCTTTCATGGTTTGAGGCGAGAAGTCAGTTGTAATTCTGATGGGTTTCCCTTTGTATGTGACTTGTTTTTCTTTTGTAGCCCTCAGAATTTTGTCTTTATTTTGGGCATCTAGCATTTTAACTATAATATGGCGTGGGGTGTTTCTTTTCTGATCTTGTCTGTTTGGGGTCCTATGTGCTTCTTGTATTTGTATGGGTTTGTCTATTTTTAGTTTGGGGAAGTTTTCATCTATTATTCTGTTGAAGATCTGATCAATACTATTCTCTTGAGATTCTTCTCCTTCCTCTATTCCTATGATACGGACGTTTGACCTTTTCATAGTGTCCCATATTTCCTGGTTGTTCCACGTTTGTGTATTTTTAAATTTTTCATAGTCTTTATTTGAGCTTTTTAATTGCTCTGTGTTATCTTCCAGATCTGATATTCTTTGTTCTGCTTCCTCCATTCTACTTCTGAGGCTTTTTCCTTTCCTTTCTTCTTGATTGAATGTGTGTTCTAATTCCTTTTTCATTTCATCCTGTGTTTTTTTTAGTACTTCCATTTCCTTTTTGAGCTCCTCAATCTCTTCTTGGTGCTTCTCAATCTCTTCTTGGTGCTCCTTACTTCGTTGGTTGGCTTCCTTTTTCAGTGTTTCTACTTCCTTTCGGAGTTTGTTTTTTTCTCCCTCTAGTTCTTTCTGGAGTTTGTTGGTCTGTTCCTTTAGTTCTTTCTGAAGTTTGTCATTGTATCCCTCTAGGTCCTTTTTGAGTTTTTCATTCTCTCTCTTTAGTTCTCTATATTCTTTATTTTTTTCTCCCTCTAGTTCTTTCCGGAGTTTGTCAATCTGTTCCTTTAGTTCTTTCTGATGTTTGTCATTGTATCCCTCTAGGTCCTTTTTGAGTTTTTCATTCTCTCTCTTTAGTTCTCTGAATTCCTCTTTATGTTCTTTAATTTCTCTGCATAGGTCTGCAATTATTCCTCTAAGATCTGTTCCTTGGGTCTCCTCCAAGGGGTTCCCATTGTAGCTATCTCCTACAGGTTTGGTAGAGCTTGGTGCAGGATTATCCTGTGCCTTTCCCATGTTGTCCCTTCATCGTGTCCCTGGCATGTGGGCTTCCCTTTTGTGGTTCAGATCACAAATAGCAGATGGTTTTGCTTTCCTCCTTCAGATGCTTTTTTTTTTCCTTTCCTCCTCCTTGTTTATGGAGTATTGACTTGTCTACTTTTCAATTTTCTTTGGATATTGGATATTGGAAGCCAAAGCACTCTTCTCTTCTTTTTCTGAAGGTTCTCGAAAAGAAAAGTCTACTTGGATTCTCACCGATGGGGGGGCGTATGCCTGATCTAGCCCGTGCCCGGCAGCCCACCCAAAGGTGCAGAGCCACTGGCCCTGGCCCAAATCTTCCGACCCTGTGGCCCAGCGCCCGGGTCCTGCCCAAAAGGCCTCAGAGACACGACCCCCTAGTTGCAGCCCCGGAAAGAGCCTACCTCCAGAGGTACTTGCCCAAGTGACTTCTGGGCAGCCCGCCCAAATGTGCAGAGCCGCTGGCCCTGGCCCAAATCTGCTGACCCTCTGGCCCGGCACCCGGGTCCCACCCAAAAAGCCTCAGAGACCTACATGAAAAAATTTTAAAAATTGTACAGAGGTCTTATATATCCTTCAGCCAGTTCCCTCCAATTTGTAATATTTCTGAAATTTAGGAAATAAGCCTTAGGCTAGGGTTGGTGGTGCATTCCTTTAATTTTTAATCGCAACACTTAGGAGGCAGAAGCAGGCAGATGTTCAGTGTTTCTTTGAAGTTAGTATTTTTGAAAAATCACATACTAGTTCTTTGAAGCTCATATTTTTCATGATTTAATTATTTTGCCAGAAACACTGAAAAAGTGATATCACAGTGTGCTTCGTGCTTATTTCTGGATGGCCATCATGTCCACAAGCCCCATTACTGAGGTGTTGACTTTTGTCACTTGGAAAAAATGATGTTTAAAAGATTATTTTACATATTAGTGAAGTTAGTTAGCAAAGACTGTTATATTTATTCATGAACAATGATGAATATGTATGGAGAGATACTTTAAAACTATTGAAATATCTGTTACAAAAACTTTCACCTTCCAGGTTTAGACTCCACCAATGGTTCTTGACTGACTCTGTTATAAGTACAATTATTACCAGTTTTGTAATGTCCTTTCTATATTTATTATTTGACATTTGACTGTAAAGGAAATTTTTCTTTCTCCTTCATTAAATTATGAACTAACTGATATTACAAATTTGGGGATTGTTAGTTTAGTCAATAGGATAATGATCCACTGAGTCAATATACCATTTAATAATTCAATAAATATTGAATTATCATTGAATAATAATGAAGCTAATATATCAATTCATAATATTCATTGTTATTCATCTAAATGTATGGATATCCAAGACTTTGCTGGAGGGGTGTTATAAACATAGGCCCTATGTTACTTTAACATATCTTCATTATTGTCAGGAAACTTCTTGTGGTTATTCTTTCTTAATCCTGCAAAAGGCCATTTAAAACAAAGGAGCCCTGATTCATATTAACAGAGATTGATACTTAGAAACCAAGGTCTGGAATTACATATACTTGTTGCTTTGGGGCATTATTTCCAGGTGACCTAGGAAAGTTCATATACATGGATATTTGTTTATGTGGCATGTATCTAAACCTGTACTGATGGATGATGAATGGATGGATTGATGGATGGATGGATGGATGGATGGATGGATGGATGAATGGATGGATGGATGGATGGAAAGTCAGAGTAAAAAGACAGACTGATTATAAGCCATGAGTTCACACCAACATAACTACACACTGTTTATTCTAGGTTTTCACTTTTTAATATTTGTCAACTCTCTTTTTAGAGCTGTTGAGATTTCTATTTACATAGTCATAACTTCTGTGAAAGAGCATAGTCTGGCTTCTTTCCTTTATAATAAGTATCCTTTTAATTTCTTTTCTTGCTTTCTTGGCCACATTAAACATGGATAAGTGTTTCATTGTCTTCATCTTGAGTTAGAAGGATTCTTTTTTGCTATTAAGTTTACCACTAGCTGTGAGTTTTGAATGGCTGTCCCTTATCAACATGAGGAAGTTTCCTTCTATTCCTAATTTGCTGGGAGTTTTATCATGAATGGATGTTTTATTTTTCCAAGTGGCATTTCTACACTAATTGACAATATCATATGTTTTTCTTATTTAGATTATCAATGTTACATTGATTTTCAAATATTGCAAGCAGGGGAAATTCCATTCACTCATGGTTTCACATATATTTGATTTGCTAATATTTTGCTTGCTTTTTATATCTATATTTATGACAAATATTGGTCAGAATTCTCTCTTGTTTACTTGCGCACTTTTATTTCTCTCTCTTTTTAAATTCTCCCTTTGAGTGCCCAAGAAATTCTGGGAATAAAATGTGTTAGGAAATATTACCTCCTTTTCTGGAAGAGAATTGGTGTTTCTTGTTTTTAAAGATTTTTAAGTCTTGCTTGTTTGTTTCTAGAGGCAGACTCCTATGCGGTGTGGGTTTCAAACTCCTGGAGGCTTCTTATATAGCTGGGGTTGCAGGCCATGCTATCATGTCTGGCCCTGGAAGTGTTTTGTAGAATCACTAGCAAAACAGTTTTGTCCTGGATATATACCTTATCAACACTGTAAAGACTTTACCAATTTTATTAAACATTTCAAAGGATCAGTCTTTGCTATTGAATTCTTTCTCTGCTTTTAATACAAGTTATTCCTGATATTACCTTTATTTTGTCCTGCTTTATTTGGTTTAATTTGTTGGCTTTCCCCCTAGTTTTATGAAGTAGAAGCTTGATCTCTTATTTGAATAATTTCTACTTGACATAGAATGTTGATGTTACTGTTGTCATTGGGTTTTTCCCCCCTTTGGGAGAAAGTCTCCCTATGTTACCCAGGCTGGCTTTGAACTCTCAATCCTCCTGCCTTAGTGTCTTTCTTAAGGGCATATACCACCTTACCCATCTTGACTAACATAAGCTTAAGCTTGAAGATTTTCCCTTGGGAGCTACTTTAGTGGTATCCCATGAATTTTCAGGGTGTTTTGTTTCATTTGTATTTGCAACATTTTCTAATTTTTTGTGACTTCCTTTTAGACTGTGGCTACTTAGAAGTGTGTTATTTAATTTTAAACATTTGGAATATTCTCATTCTGTGTCCAATGTCTACTCTTCATTGACTTAGTATGCATTTTTTTGTATTATATACATTTTCTAAAATTCGTTTTGTCCTCTAACCCGGGATATGATCCCTGTTGGTGAACATTTTGTTTGCACTTGAGAGGAATACATATTCCCTTGCTATTTAGTGTTGCTTAACATTCATCTGAGAACCAATGTGTTGTATCAATGGGAAAACTACTTGCTTGCAAGCCTGCTGACTTGAGGACTACCACCAGAACCTATGTAGGAGTCCAATGCAGTGGTGTACATCTGCCATCCCAGCACTCCTGCACAGATGGGAGAACTGGCTTGCTACTCGGGAAAAGCTCGCCTGAAGAAAGCAGTGCAGAAACAACAAAAGAGTCCCTGCTGCTTCGACAAGTGGAAGGGGAGAATCATGTCCTGGACATTATCCTCTCACCTCCACATGCAAATTGTCACACTTGCACACACACACACACGCACACACACACACACACACACACTATATATGCAATAATATGCCAGGCATGGTGCATGGTGCATGCCTTTAATCTTAGCACTTCAGCACTCAGGAGCCAAAGGCATCAAATCTCTGTGAGATGAAAGCCAGACTGGTCTACATAGTGGGTCCCAGACCAGCTGGAGATACAAGGAGACTTTGTCTCAAAAAAAAATCCCAAATAATAACAATAAAATAATAATAAATAATATAAATAAAACTCATCTGTAATGAGCTGGTGATATAGAACAATGATGGATGCCTGTCCAGTACGTGCCAAGCCCTGGCTTTGATGTTATTGTTACAAAAATAATCACATACTTTAATTTCAACTATACATTATTATATAGTTTTTTGTTTGTTTTCTTTAATGATTACAAGCTGCATATTTAACTCTTTGGTCTACTAGAGCTACTTAAATTAGAATGTAAACATCCCATGACACTGTCGCTTTTTACATTCACTTCTATATACAATGAAAATGCCAATGGATATATACCTTTATCTCTAAGTCGCCAAGCAAATTTAAATAACGCAACAGGATGAAGGTGCACAGGTGTATACTAATTTCATGGTTGTTCCTTCATTCCTGATATATACTATTTCTACTGTTCTTTCATTTCTGGAGTTTTCTTCTGGTATCATTTTCCTGTAATCCAAAGAACTTTACTTAGCAGTTCTTTCTGGGAAGGACTTCTAGCTTTGAATTCCCTTCTTTTCCTTCATCTAAGAATGCCTTTATTCAAATTTCATTCCTAAAGGATATTTTTGGTGCACATAGAATTCTAGGCTTATTTTTTCAGACTTTTAAAAAATGTTGCACCACTTCCTTCTGTCCCAGGATTCCTGAGAGGACAGAAGTAATTTAACCAGTTCCCTGTTCGAGAGCCATTATTTTTCTTTGCATAATTATATGATGTTTTGTTCATGTTTAGTTTTTCAGGAAGTTGATTGTGATAGATCTGGATATAACTTTCCATTTATACTACTTACAGATTTCCAACCTTCTTGTCTGGCATGCCCTTTGCCATAATTTAGATTTTTCAGGCATTATTTCTTTATGTTTTTGCAACACTGTACTTTTTTCCTCTCTTTTCCAAATTTACAATCATGCAAATGTTAACCCTTTTATTCTTAACACTCAGATCCTTAAATCTCTGCTTTCCCCAAGTCCACCCCAAATTTTTCTTTTCTTTGTTCACACTGAATCATTTTTATTGGTCTGTCTGCAATTTTATTGATTCCCATTATTTTCACTGTACTGTTGGATGCATTTGGTGAGCTTTGGAAAATCTTTATTACTATATTTTTAAGTTCTAAAATCTCCATTGATGTTTGTGACTGCTCTTCCTGTGTTTGCCGCATGTGCCCTTCAGATGGCATGGAAGTTTGGATTATATCCTGCTCATAATGCTTAAAAGAACATTGCATTAGGAAATGCTCTGTCATTTAGAGACTATGGAGATGGTGGATACTTTTGTTTTAGACCCCACTGACTTGAGTAGGTTAGGGCTTTCATTCCACCTGCCTTTCCAGGTTGTCTCTGTCCAGTGTCTCCTCAGATATCGGAGGCGTCCTGTCCTGTTCGCAGTGGTTTCACATTAACCCAATCGTTTTCCTTCTATTACGTGAGCCGAGGTCTTGGTGCTCAGCTGTCCTTCAAGTCTGTGGGATACGGACTAGAGCCAGATTGGTCTGCGTTCAGTTCCAAGGTGGACATAGGAATTCCCTGGACATTTTATGGAGTCAGCTTCCCAACTTTCCCACACTCCGGGATCTCCCCAGTACTTTTTGTTTCTTAGGGTCCCCCTCTTATGTCCTCAGTCTAGAAAATGATCATATCTTCAGTCGAACCACTGTGGGGACCCAGTGAGAGAGAGAAAAAGACATGTATCCTGCTTGACTCTTTCTTTGGAAGAGTAGCCCCATTGCATGGAAAGCAATCTTCCCCTTCCTCTGGGTAGCTATCATGGTGTTGCTGCCTCAGTGTGCATGGTGGCTGGCATGCTGTAAAATAAAAGAAGGAAAATGAGGGATTTGGGTGGTGTCTCTAAATCTCAAGTGAAATTTAGGAGGATTTCCTAAAGCTCTCTATCTGTATTCCATTTTGCTCACTTTTGGATTTCTACCCGTTTTAAAAACACTGAGGGAAGCACACGGGGCGGGGATTAATAAACTTGACAGTGCTTCCCAGGTGCCTGAAGGCCAGCCATTCTTCTCCAGTCTACCTGGTGCAGTTTTTCAAAATCCTTAGAAATTTTAAATATTCTATAGATCCTGCCCAAGTTTTTATAGTTGAAGGCAGTGAGAAGAAAAAGACAGAACCAAACTCCTTCTACCATCTTTACTTTTCTTCTTTACTGATAAGATCTTGTTCATCTTTTTCTTCCTAAATAATCAGTAATTTTATTTTTATTTATTTATTTATTTATTTATTTATTTATTTATTGTCTCCTGTAGCCCCCGCTGGCCTGGAATGTGCTAAGGTAGAACAGGCTGGCCTTGATCTCATAGACATCCTCCTGCCTCTGTCTCTCAATTGCTGGGAATTAGTGTGTACCAGCATGCCTGGCTTTAGTGATTTCTTTAATGATATACATTTTTTTCTTTAAAAAAAGACTTTATTTTTATTTATTTTTAACATTTTTATTGAAGCTATGTGCATTTTATACATCGTTTCTCAGTCCAATCTGGACTCATCTTGTCTTCCGTACCCCCCACCACACCTGAGTTCATGCACCCTGCCATCCCTGCCCTGTATCTTTTTCTGATTCTTTTCAAAGTTTTTCAAAGCAGAGGATTATTGTCCTTGGGGGAACTTTACTATTTCAGTCGGTTCCCTGTCCCAGTTCCTCTGCTGTTGTTGTTCCCTCCAACCTGTACCACTTCAACATATGGACACCTTTACTAAATTATATCATCTTTACACAAACTGTCATTTCCATATCATATTTCAGGATTCATATTTTTCCTTTTTAAATTTATATTACTCTAAAATAGGCCTACGTATTCTCCACCCATATTACCAAGATTACAAGGTCTGAAAATAAGTGGTAGGTTAATTCTAGGTCCTGTTAAGGGATTTACATTATTAGAGAACAGTTGCTTTCAGGGAAAGGGGTGTATAACATTGATTTTGCTCAGTTTGCCTTACAACTTGGTGCCTGGTGCTAGCATCCACAAATGAGGGATAACATTCGTCATTTGCTTTTCTGGGACTGTGTTACTTCGCTTAGCATAATATCTTCTAGTTCCATCCATTACCTGCAAAGTTCATGATGCATCTACCACTGCATAGAACTCCATTGTGTAGATGTACCACATTTTCTCTATCCACGGTTGGTTGAGAGGCATTTGGGTTGGTTCCAGCTTTAAATGGTATCTTAAGGAAATACTTTTATATGTTGGGTTGGTGGGTTTGGATGATTTGTTCTTGAGACAGAATCTTTCTAAGCTCAGGCTGTCCTCAAACTTCTGATCTTCTTGTCCCAAGTCCTACAATTACATTTATGTGCCCCCAGGCCTGGCTTGTTCTGACCACACTCGTGTAATCACCACACTACTCTGGAGATAGAGCATTCCATCACTCAAAAAATATATTTATATATAGGAAGCTTTTCTTTTTATGCCAAACAGGGAACACGCAGCCCTGCTAAGGGGGATGGGGACACAGTGCCCACTTTGTGGACACTGCAGGGAGCTGGCCTCTTGGTGCAGAGACCAGCCAGCTACTTCCTGTAGCCCAACCTAAGTGGTAACTCCAACTTAGGCTCTTAGCCTGGACCCATGAGACACGTGTTCCACTCTTGGCCATGCCTTCTCACCTTCCCAGAGCCAGGACAGGAATTTCAGGCTGCTGGCTGCTGGCCTCCCTTCAGCCTACCCACTCACAACACCAGCTACCCAGATTGGTGGTCCACAAAGGGAACCTTTTTCCAACCCACTGGCCACCTGAACAAAATGCAGGCCTACCTTAGCCTGTATGCATGCAATAATTAATAAAAATAACGGCCGGAAATTCCGTGATGATGTTACTATGAATTCAAATTTACTCGTTGCCACAGCTTGCTTTTATAAACCAAATGATGTCAGTTCCCAAGACCAGTCATAAGCCCCCCCAACTCTGCGCCACTGCACACCAGCACCCCACCTAGCATCGTGCACCTAGGCCATGCTGCTTGCTCCTCCTTCAAGAGGAAAGAATGGGAAAAAGCCTCAGAAACAGAATGGAGGAAGCAGAAAAAAGAATATCAGACCTGGAAGATAACACAGAACAACTAAAAAGCTCAAGTAAAAACTATGAAAAATTTAAAAATACACAATCAGGAAATGTGGGAAACTATGAAAAGATCAAACCTCTGCATCATAGGGATAGAGAAAGGAGAAGAATCCCAAGAGAATGGCATTGATCAGATCTTCAACAGAATATAGAAGAAAATTTCCCCAAACTAAAAAAAGACAAACCCAGACAAATACAAGAAGCACATAGAACACCAAATAAAAAAGACCAGAAAAGAAACTCCCACACCATATCATAGTTAAAATGCTAGATACCCAAAACAAAGACAAAATTCTAAAAGCCACAAAAGAAAAACAAGTTACATATAAGGGAAAACCTATTAGAATTATCTCTATCTTCTCAGTGCAAACTATGAAAGCAAGAAGAACGTGGATCAAAGCATTCCCAGTGCTAAACGACTACAAATGCCAACCCAGGTTACTATACCCAGCAAAAATGTTGATTCTAGTTGAAGGAAAGAGAAAAATCTTCCATGACATAAACAAGATGAAAGAATACATGTCCAGAAAACCAAACCTTCAGAGAATACTTGAAGCAATTCAAAGGGCAGAAGAGAGGAGCAACTATCTCCAGGCACCTGGAAAGGGAAATCAATAAAAGCATAATTCCAGAAGTAGAAACCTAGACCAAAATGTAAATGGATGCTAAGGGGAAAGGAAGCAACACACATCTCTCAATTATTACCTTAAATATTAATGGACTAAACTTCCCAATCAAAAGGCATAGATTGGGAAAATGGATTAGGAAACAGAATCCATCTATATGCTGTCTACAAGAAACCCATCTCACCCTCGAGGATAGGCATCAACTTAAAGTGAAAGGATGGAAAAAAAATATTCCAAGCAAAGAGAAAGCAGGAGTTGCTATTTTAATATCAGACAAAATATACTTCAAAGTGGAAGCAATCAGAAGAGACAAAGAGGGCTATTACATCTTTATTAAAGGGAAAATTAACCATGAAGAGTTCACAATCATGAATATATATGCACCAAACTCTGGTGCACCAATCTTTATAAACACGATTCTCCAGGACATCAAGGCACAGATCAACCCCAGCATACTCATAGTAGAGGACTTCAATACCACACTGAACCCCTTGGACAGATCAACCAGACAAAGAATAAACAGAGAGACATCTGAACAATATGATACAGAAAATGGACCTCACAGACACCTACCCAATATTCCATCCAAGCACCAGAGAATACATTTCTACTCAGCACCCAACGGAACATTCTCCAAAATTGACCACATACTGGGACACAGAAAAAAACCTCAACAAATACAAAAAATTGAAATAATTTCATGCATTCTATCAGACCACAGTGCAATAAAGCTCAATATCAACACCAAGCTAAGCACTACTACTTACACGAACACATGGAGACTAAACAACACACTCCTGAATAATGAATGAGTCAAGGAAGAAATAAAGAAAGAAATAAAAGCATTCCTGGAACTAAACGACAACAACAATACAACACAACAAAACCTATGGGACACCGTAAAAGCAGTCCTAAGAGGGAAGTTTATAGCCCTGGGTGCCTACATTAAAAAAAACAAAGAGCACAAATAAATGAGTTAACTCTGCAGCTAAAAACACTTGAAAGACAACAACAAATGAACCCTAAATGCGACAGGAAGAAATGACAAAAATCAGAGCAGAAATCAATGAAATAGAAACAAAGAAAACAATACAAAAAAAAAATCAATGAATCCAAAAGTTGGTTTTTTGAGAGAATAAACAAGATAGTCAGACCACTAACCCAGTTAACCAAAAGAAAGAAAGAGTAATTCCAAATCAGTAAAACATTTAAAGATGTCCTACAACCACTGCTAGTCAAACTGTTCAGAAGGATACAAACAGGAAATTCTCCCAAACTCCTTTTTTTTTTTTTTTTTTTGGTCTTTTCAAGACAGGGTCTCCCTGTAGCCCCAGCTGTCCTGGAACTCACTCTGTAGACCAGGCTGGCCTTGAACTCACAAAGATCCACCTGCCTCTGCCTCCCAAGTGCTAGGATTAAAGGCGTGTGCCACCATGCCCGGCTCCAAACTCCTTTTATGAAGCCAGCATCACTCTAATACCAAAACCAGGCAAAGATACAAGCAAAAAAGAAAGCTATAGACCCATCTCATTAATGAACATAGATGCAAAAATTCTCAACAAAATGTAGGAATGAAACTTTGCCTGGCTTGAGGCAAGAACTTGTAAGGACTGTCTATAAAAACTCCAAGAGTTATCTGATATCTCTGTGGGCACTCAGTTGCCTCTGTGAGTTATCTGTAGCTCTGGAAGGTCTGAGATATTACAATGTTTTCTTGCCTTGACTATCTCTGCAAAGTTTCGGAACCAGATAGCTCCTTGAGGCATTGAGCAGAATGTTGCACCTCTCATTTACCTGTTGCACAAACAGGAGCTCTGCAGCCCCCCCCCATTAGAGCCAAGGTGGCTTGCCCCTCCCTTCCAACTGCCCGCAACTTCCTTGCCCAGAGCACAGTAACTTTTGGTATATAAGCACACTGCTGGCATGAATAAAGGGAGACTCTATTCTCCTGGACCTTGCCCTCTGAGTCCTTTCCTTTTCCACAGGTAATCTCCTATGGTCCCCCCTCCCATCTCCTTGCCAGGAACTAAGCCTAAAAGCTGTCTGCCTGAAGGCAGGAGAAGCCTTGAAGCTTGCAAGGAGAGAAGGACAGTATGTGGAATTCAGTCACACGTGACTCAAGGACTATAAACTACCAGCATAAAACACTTGCAAATTGCATACAGACCCACATCAAAAAGATCATCCATCATGATCAAGTTGGATTCATACCAGAGATGCAGGGCTGTTTCAACATATAAAAATCAATAAATATCATAAAACACATAAATGGACTAAAAGACAAAAAACACATTATCATCTCAATTGATGCAGGCCTTTGACAAAATCCAGCATCCCTTCATGCTTAAAGTCCCAGAGGGAATTAGATTGGAGGGATAATTCCTCAGTGTAATCAAAGCCATATACAGGAAACCCACAGCCAATATCATCCTAAATGGAGAAAAGTTAGAAGGATTCCCCTTAAAGGTAGGAAATCAGTAAGGCTGCGCCCTGTCACCACTCCTCTTTAATATAGTGCTTGAAACACTTGCTAGGGGAGCAAGGCAAGAAAAGGAAATTAAAGGAGTACTAATTGGAAAAGAGGAAGTCAGACTATCCCTGTTTGCAGATGATATGATAGTTTACCTAAGGGATGCTAAAAACTCAACCAGAAAACTCCTAGAAATGATTAAGAGTTTCAGTAAAGTGGCAGGCTACAAAATTAACCTAGAAAAATCAGTACCCTTTCTTTACACCAACAACAAGCAACTAAGGAAGGAATTCAAGGAGACCTTCCCAATCACAATAGCCTCAAAAACAATAAAAATACCTAGGAAGAAACCTAACCAAAGACACCAAAGATCCCTACAACAAAAATTATAAACCCCTGAAGAAGGAAATTGAAAATGACATCAGAAGATGGAAAGAAGTCCCTTGCTCATGGATTGGAAAAATTAATATAGTAAAAATGTCCATTCTACCCAAATTAATATACAGATTTAATGCAATCCCAATTAAGATCCCCAAGACTATCACATGCTTGGAAAAAAAAATCCTTAAATTCATATGGACAAACAAAAGATCCTGAATAGCCAAAGCAACCCTGAGTGAAAAGAGCAATACAGGGGGCATCTCTATACAAGACTTTAAACTATACTACAGGGCTATAGTCATAAAAACAGCCTGGTACTAGCACAAAAATAGACCCAAAGACCAATGGAACAAAACTGAAGATCTAAACTTAAGCACATACAATATCAGCCACCTCATATTTGACAAGGGGGCTAAAAAGACTCAATGGAGGAAAGACAACATCTTCAGCAAATGGTGTTGGCAAAACTGGATCACCACTTATAGAAGAATAAAATTAAACCACTACCTCTCACCCTGTACAAAAATCAACGTGAACCCCAAAATTCTGAAGGTGATAGAAGAAAAAGTTAGCAGCAACCTACAAGACATAGGCATAGGAAAAGACTTTCTAAATCAGACAGCAGCTGCACAGGAAATAAGGTCAACAATTGACAAGTAGGACCTTATAAAACTCAAAAGCTTCTGTACAGCAAAAGAAACAATAAGGGAAGTGAAGAGAAAACCCACAGAGTGGGAGGAAACCTTCACTGCTGATACATCTGACTGAGCACTAACTTCCAGAATATAAAAACTACTCAAAAACAAACAAACAAACAAACAAACAAACAAGTAAGAAAACAAATGATTCATTCAATAGATGGGGTAAAGAGCTGAACAGAGACTTCACAAGTGAGGAAATAGAGATGGCTGAGAAACATCTTAAAAAGTGTTCAACATCACTAATAATTAAGGAAATGCAAATCAAAACCACTTTAAGATATCATCTCATTCTGATGAGGCTGGCTAGGATCAAGAAAACAAATGATACCAAGTGTTGGAGAGGTTGTGGGGAAAGGGGAACACTCATCCACTGCTGGTAGGAATGCAAACTCATACAACCATTATGGAAAGCAGTGTGGAGAACCATTAAAAGATTCAAAATGAACCTACCACCTGACCCAGTCATACCACTTCTGGGTATATACCCACAAGACTCATCCTACCACAAAGATACATGTACAGCCATGTTTATTGTATCTCTCTTCACAATAGTGAAGAGCTGGAACCAACCCAAGTGCCCCTCAAACAATGAGTGGATAGAGAAAATGTGGTGCATCTACACAATGGAGTTCTATGCAGCAGTAAAGAAAGATGACATTGTGAACTTTGCAGGTAAATGGATGGAACTAGAAGATAATATGTTAAGTGAAGTAACACAGTCCCAGAAAAACAAATGACAAATGGTATCCCTCATCTGTGGATTACCTAGTTGTAAGTATTTCTTGTGCACGGCCCCTTGAGCTTTTGTTCAAGTAGTTGGGAGTGATGCATATTGGGAAGAAGAAGAAGGAGAAGAAGAAGAAGAAGAAGAAGAAGAAGAAGAAGAAGAAGAAGAAGAAGAAGAAGAAGAAGGAAGGAAGGAGGAGGAGGAGGAGAGAAGGAAGAGGAGGAGGAGAGAAGGAAGAGGAGGAGGAGAGAAGGAAGAGGAAGAGGAGGAACAACAGAAATGACTGCATCAAAGAACTGACTGAAATGGTGAACTTCTGCTCAAAACAGTCAACTTCCACATCAAGAATTTTGAGAAAGACTGAGAAAAAGATGAAAAAACATGTTTGGCAGAATGCGTGAGCTCTGGTTGGGTGGGGGGGTAGGGAGGGACATGGGTCTAGATTTGATTAGTAACATAATCTTGTACACAATATATATAATAAATTAAAAATAATAATAAATTTAAAAAGAAATATGACATCATGAAATTTGTAGGTAAATGGATGGAACTAGAAGACATTATGTTAACTGAAGTAACACAGTCCCAGAAAACAAAAGATGAATGGTATCCCTCATCTGTGGACACTAGCACCAAGTATCTAGTTGTAAGGCAAACTGAGCAACATTAATATTATATTCCTCATGATCTGAACGCAGCTGTGCTCTTATATTATGAATCTCTAGGCAGGTTCTAGAACTAACCTGCCATTTATTTTCAGACTACAGATTTTTGGTTTATGATGGTGGGTATGTATACATATTTTAGAGTAACATAAAGTTAAAATGGAAAAAAGTGAATCAAGAAATATGATATAGAAATAGCACACAGTTTGTTTTCAGAAGATACAATTTTAGTATAGGTGTGATGTATCAGACTGGTGTACCTTAGCCTTTTCTGGGTGCTTAATGACCATACTTAATACCCAAACCAATTTGGCCAAGGAACCAAAGGGATAACTTTGTTCCTTGCCCTCAGAGCTTAACTAAGTCTCAGGGTACTATGCATGGGGACATCTCTTGAAATGTCCTGCAAATGTGAGTCATCAGTCTTCCTGTGTAGAGAGGTCTTGGAGATCCACTGATGGGACTTCAGCCAGTGTCCAGCCTATAAAGAGGAAAGTCTGCTCATGCTTCAAAAAGAGAAGCCTGGTCTAACAAGACCTAACTGTGTCCTCGAGTGGATGGAACTGGTGATTGAAAAGCCAAAAGGAGCCACGGCCATCCCCCCCCCCCCAAAAAAAAACCCCTGAGTGACCCTTGAGGACCAGATCCTCAGCTGACCTTGAGAAAACAAAAACCTTGGTTAATCTGGGCTAACTGTGTGGACTTAAGCATCCAAAAGGAAATTATAACTAGAAATAAATAATCAGTAAGGTCTGAGAAGTTGTACTTCAGATATAAAACTTGAGACTCCTCCAAACCTTCAATGCCAAATGGGGACTACTGAGATATCCAGCTTGGGACTGAGCGGCTATTGGGATTTCGGCCTCTTCAGAGAGTAGACTGCCATTGTTGGACTACCCAGGCTGTGTCATGGAGACCAGTGCAGGAAGATCAAGACAGAACACATGCTTGCTGGACCTCATTTGGGTGACCATGGGGGGAGGGACCCCAGTGTGGAGCACGGGAGCAGGATTGATGGTTGTTTGGGTTTGCCAAGTAGGAACCTTCAAGTACTTCCTTGGGGAAAACATGACATCTTTTGGTAAACAGAAGGAAGGAAGGAAGGAAGGAAGGAAGGAAGGAAGGAAGGAAGGAAGGAAGGAAGGAAGGAAGGAAGGAAAGAAAGAAAGAGAAAGAAAGTCGTCCAACTCAGGTGATATGTATATGTATGTATGTACATATTTATGTATGTGTATGTATATATTGAAGAGATACAAGTTGGAGAAAAAAATGGAATTTCCATGTTAAAGTATCACTGTATTTTGATGCTTTTCTTGGTATCACAAGTTTCATTTATGTTACTTTGATGTTATGTGTACTCTAAAGTTTGACTTAAAATAATTTTTTTTTAAAAAAAAAGCTAGAACCTAGGAGGCAGAAGCAGGTAGATCTCTGTGAGATCAAGGCCAGCTTCATCTACATAGGGAGTTCTGGACCAGCTGAGACTAAAGGGAGACCCTGTCTCAAAAACAAGCAAACAGAAAACCAACTAAACCCAAATAAAACGCCAACAAAGTTAGCATCCAAATGTCTCAAACTTTTATGAACTCTTATTTCTGAAATGTCACTTCCTTTTGTTCTTGGTGTTCCTCATTGTTTTTGTTTTCTTGTTTGTATTTTATTCTATGAGAAAATATGTGTACATGACATCCATTACCCTTGAGCTATGATTTTTGGTGAACATTATTTTCAATACCTTTCCCCTTTTTTCAGTATTTTTGGATGGAAGGACTTTGAATTTAGGGCCAGGTTTTTACTGAAGAATATGAAGAAAGTCAAAGGGTCAGGAGAGTAAGGTTGGGTGGTGGCACGTAGACAGATGCCTTGCTGTTGCCTGGGGATAGGTCTGTCTGGCTCAAATGAAGTTCTGAATGCAAATTCTGTGGGAGATGGTTTAGAGCAGTGCTTTTCAAACTGGATCAAAATTCCCTGTTGGGCCTATTACAGCACACAAAGTACACGAGGACTCACCCTTCTGACTCAGTCATTCTGTGGTAGGACCCAAAGATTTGCATTTCTAATACATTCCCGGATGATACTGGCCTGGGGATGACCACGAATACTGACTTAAGAATTGCCTTCCATTTTCATTGACCCAGAGAACCTCCGTCAGCATGCTGCCTGCAAGTACGTGTGTTGTGTCTATGCTTCCTTCCCTGCCTGGATCTCAACCCTCACAGCACTCAGGGACTAGGAATGCACTTGCAGACTGCCTGCATACCTCTACCATTTTCCCAAATGTTAGAAATAATATCTGAGGTCCACAGACCCCAACGGCATTGCACGAAGAATGCACAGACAAAGCGAAAGTAACTTGGTGAGGCAACTTACACTTTGGTAAAATGGTGTGTTTTGTGGTCGTCGGATGCAGCAAGCACACTCAACCTGAAAGCTTAGTAGGTTTTTATCCCTAAGACAAGAGTACTGTGTCTCTTCCTTACTGGCTGGGGTTTAACCTCACAGTCTTTTCCAGTTGGCTGGTTTAAAATTGTCCGAAGGAAGGGGAAAGAGGGTAAAGAAGGAGAAGAGGTCAGCCACCCCAGGTCACCAGGTTTGGGAATGCATCTGGGCCTGTTCCTAAACAAATCTTGCAGGTGGATTAAAATATGAGAATTCCTCATCATAAACCAAAAGTTTTACATGGTTTGTAAAAGACTAATACTTAATGTTGCTTATGCAAGCAAGGGAGTGAATTCCAATGTGTGGGAGGAGTCAGCTCCTCCCTGCATGGTGCTTAATATTTATAGTGATGCGTGTTGTTTTCCCTCACCGATATTTTCCAGAGCTTTGCTTCAGACTGCTCCTCTTACCAAGCTTCATCTTACTTAAAGGGTTTTAATTCTTTTTAATTCTGAATGTTTTAAATTGATTTCATAAAGGACGGGGAGACAGGAATGCCTTCTAAGTACAAAATAAGATCCTGAATATCTTGTTCCTAGACCTACTTAAATCCAAATATATTGTATATTTAAATGCATCAGTCATTGTTTCTTCTAATGTGTCAGTTGGCACATACTAAATAGTATACAGCCAGTAACAAACATTCCTCCAAATCTTAGTGGCTTACATTAAATGTTGTTTTTGTTTTCTTCTCATTTATTTGTATGTCTGTTGTAGATTGGTGGAGCCAGGCATTTATGGATTCTCAGCAAAGCAAACCCAGTGACCTTAGCTAACCTCAAATAAATAAGGAAATACGATCCTGTCATATTCCCAGAGGGCATAGCTCTGATAGCCCCCTTGGATAGAGGTTGGTTGATAGCCTGGAGGACCTGAGGTTCTGACAATATCAGTTTGCATTCTGAAGTTTCCTTAACCCTTCACTGCTGGGTTTCAGGATCTCAGGAGGCTCCCCAGCTCCATTCCCTCTCCCCCCAACCCAGGTCCACAGTGGTGGACAGCACATTCGCACCTGTAGTCTTGAACTTCTTTTCTCAAGCCAGTCCCAGGTTTTATAACTGAATCAACCTGATCACATGACAAGCAGAGGTCTTTGAAGCTTTAATGACAATTCATGGCATTTTACTTCTCTCTGGGTAATCAGTTTAACAGACTAATCATCCTAGGCTGGGGCTGGAGCAGATGGCTCAGCGAGTTAAGCGACTGACTGCTCTTGCAGAGGACCCAGGGTTCGATATTCCCCAGCCTACGCACAATGCGCGGCTAAGAACTGTCTTTTAACTCCAGATTCTCAGGGGAATGACGTCCTCTTCTGCCCCCCTACAACTCAGGCGGGCAATTGCATGGACACGGAGTGCAACTAACTACAGTCGCTTAGAACAGTAACTCAAACATAGAAATTATATAAATTAAAAATTAATAAAGAAATACATCCTGAGGCTATCATCGTGCACTTGCTGTGATGAGTTTCTGGGAACACCAGGATGCATCAGCAATATCCAGACTTAAAAGCTGGAAAATTCTGGAAGTTTAAGGAATCTCCTTATTAGAAAGAGGTCTTTTCAGAGGGAAGTGTGAGTAGAGGGGGGTATTCAAAGCCCTACCAAATTACTTTGGACCATCTCCGGTGGTCCATTATTCATTAGATAGAAAATTATGTTTGTTCTAGATATGGTGTCATATGTAGGTTCAGTCTATGGACAGATTTTTTACATTCCAGATAGACACGTGCTTGGAGGTGGTTTATAGTATTTTATTAAGAAGTCAGCCCGTGGGATTCGAAGGCTATTTATCGAGTAATCAGGTTTTTAATTTATATTCATTCAAATTGTGGCTGGGTAATGGCAGGTTCTATGTGGTTGCAACTGCTCAGTAACATGTAAAATTAGAGGCTATAAAACATTTCATATTCGCCAAGCCATAATTTTTTTAATGCCAAAGACTATTGCTCTATTAAAATTCTTATACGGTAAATTCCAGTCTTGTAGGATGCTGTTTTGGGATTGGATGGACTTCATATACTCAGCTGCTAAGCCGCGGAGCATCATAAAGGGGATGATGCAGGAGACCTATATAGTTGCAGCGGGGTTGCTTACTTCAGAGTACGAATTCTGTTTACCTTTTTCGGAAGGAGGACTCAAGTCCGCTACGAGCGTAGCCGAAACATTAGATCACTGGATCTTATAAGGAAAGAGAGAACAGGCTAATATCATCTTCTAGGGCAGGCCACTTAGAAGATCGCGGAGTCGAATTGGGGCATAAAGGCATACACAGAGAGCTTTCTTGCGGCGACAGATACGAGCTGCCTTGGCACACGGAGAGCGATGCTGAGGAAGCGATTGATGTGAGAGGCGGCTCCTCGCATGCTTAGATGTAAGAGACAGGACTCTCAGACGACTACGCAGCCAGACTCTGGGAACACAAGAACATAAAAGCCTAAACGCAGACTGGACGATCGCGCCTAGAGAATAAAGCATCGCGATCCCACCGCAGGAAGTACTTTTGGAGAGCCAGACAACAACTGTTTCCTTCAGGTTTTCGATTTACTGGGGTCGTTCTACTATGTTTTCTGCGCCAGTCTATCATGTGACATTGCTTGGCGTGTGCAGCCTTTAGAGGCATAGACACATGTCATGAGTGCCATCTTGGGGGCTTTTGAGTCTGTTGGGTTGGTGGCTCACAGTTGATTATCCATTTGTTCTTTCTAACTATTTTGCTTAGAGTTATGCTTCCAATGTTCAATTGCATTTATCAGGGTATTTCTAATCATCTGCAGGAGCTTGACCATCCATACTATGCTCACAAGTGGATATGAGTGATAGACCAACGATGGCAGGACAGTCTGGGCTTGCTTTATACTTTGCTAAGTTGGGATTATAATAGGAGGCCAACATTGCAAGGCTGCTGAAGGCTTCTCTTTTACCATACGATGGTCAGTGGATTTAGTTGGCAACAGTTAATGACTCACAAAAGTGATTATTTTAGATTGGCACTATGCTCAGAGGCAGCGTACTTTTCCATTATATGTCGTTTACGCTCATCCAATTGCAGGTGATCTGGAACCGGCCAGATTTCCAATGCATCATGTACTGTCCCAATTTATGCAGTTCCAACCCAAAGGCCGGATTACACCCTTCAGCTCTGGTCGCTTACGGCGAAGGATTTTCATATCCTTCATTCACTTAGGAAGGGGGATTACTGATGGACCCAATTTGTACGGTGAGAGTTTTCCTCGTTCTTTAGGGCTTAGCCAAAACTCTTAAGCGTGCCATAGACTGCGAATGTTGGAATCCAGCCCACTCAGAAGGCTAACGCGTCCTAATTGATTGTAATTGGATGGGAAGGTCCTTTGTTGTTGGGTATTATGTTTTTAGTGTTTTGTGTTTTAGATTATTTGTTTTTATAACAGCTAATTATTATTGGATTGATTTTGGTGTGGATAATTGGAAATAGTGCTTGGTGTTTCTTTTATATTGAGAATGGAATGGGTCATTCACCAGTGTCATCACTACTAACTTTACTGTGCCTCAGAAAAGTGTNAGCTTGGACTACAGGGAGAGCCTGTCTCAAAAACACAAAAAAAAAAAAAGAATGAAAACAAAAAGACATGAAGATAAGGAGTTTGAAGCCAGCCTGGGCTATATAAGAAAGTCTTGGGGCTGGAGAGATAGCTCAGGGGTTAAGAGCACTGACTGCTCTTGCAGAGGACCCGGGTTCGATTCCCAGCACCCACATGGCGGCTAAGAACTGTCTTTAACTCCAGTTCCAGGGGAATCCGACGTTCTCTTCTGACCTCCACGGCATTGCATGACACGGGTGCACCAACCTACATGCAGACAGTACACTCAAACACATAGAAAATAATAAATTAAAAAATTAATAAAAGAATACATCCTAGGCTATCATCTTGCACTTGCTGTGATAGTTCTGGAAACCAGGAATGCACATCAAATCCAGACATAAAAGCTGAAATTCTGAAGTTTGAATTCTTGAAAGTGATTTTCTAGAGGAATGTGAGTAGAGTGGTAATCACACCCCAAATCTGGACCATCTAGCAGGCCAATTCATCAAGAAATTATTTGTCTGTCGTGTACATATGTGGCTACCTCTATGACAGATTTTTCATCCCAGAAAACACCCTGGAGGTGGTTTAGTTTGATAAAGTCAGCCCCGGATTCAAAAGCTATTTCCATCTCGGTTTTATTTTCTATTCACATTTAACTGTGTTACATGCAGGTTCTTGTGTTGCAAATGCTCAGTAAACTTAAATATGAGGCCTATAAATCCCATTTCATATTCCGCACAAAGCCCCTAATTCTAATGCCAGCTTCCTCTTAAAATCTAGAGTAAGTCCACTGTAGAGCGTGGGTGGCTGACTTTATAAAAGGATGAAAGCAGAGCAATAAAGCTGTCTACATGTCTCTTAACTTGGGGCCAGTTCAGGAGCAAAAATTAATCCTGACCTTGGGAGAACATTATTGCAGCTGAGACCGGAGGAGCTTCTTGCCGCACAGACGCTGCCTTGGCAGGAAGGATGCTGAGAGGCTGATAGATGAGGCTGCCCTGGAGGAAGGACCCTCAAAACAAAACAAAGCAAGCCAGGCTCTGGCACCAACAGAACAATAAAAGCCAAACACAGACCTGGACAGCCTCCTAGAGAACACAGCTCCCCAGGACCTTTGGGAGCCCAAGAATCTTCCTTCAGTTTCCTGGGGTGTCACTTGTTTCTCCCATACTCATGGTGACATCTTGGCTGTGGAGCTTTAGAGGCATAAAAACATGTCTGAGTGCCTCTGGGCCTTTGCCAGTCCCTGTGGGTGGGGCTCACAGTGATTAGCATGACCAACATGCCAGAGCTGCCCTTTCATTCATGCTTACAGCGATTAGTATGACCAACATGCCAGAGCTGACCTTCCATACATGCTCACAGTGATTAGTATGACCAACGTGCCAGAGCTGCCCTTCCATACATGCTCACAGTGATTAGTATGACCAACATGCCAGAGCTGCCCTTCCATACATGCTCACAGTGATTAGTATGGCCAACATGCCAGAGCTGCCCTTCCATACATGCTCACAGTGATTAGTATGGCCAACATGCTCACAGTGATTAGTATGGCCAACATGCTCAGAGCCGCCCTTCCATTCATGCTCTCAATGACTAGGAAACCATTTCCATCTCCTGTTATGTCACAACCCAACCAGGATACTGGCTTCCTGGCAGGATTTTCCTAAAAAAAGGGCCAAAGAAAATTTTAGGTGAAAGAAAACGTTTTCTGTTTTAGGATTCAACATATGATGCAGCACAGCAGTCCTATGCATGGGCTTTGGTTTGTTTGTTTGTTTGCTTGTTTGTTTAATTTATTGATTGATTGATTGATTGATTGGTTTTATGTGTATAAGTGTACTATCTGTATGTAGGTTGGTGCACCTGTGTTGTGCAATGCTGCAGAGGTCAGAAGAGGGTGTCGGATTCCCCTGGAACTGGAGTTAAAGACAGTTCTTAGCTGCAATGTGGGTGCTGGGGATCGAACCCAGGTCCTCTGCAAGAGCAGTCATTGCGCTTAACCACTGAACCATCTCTCCAGCCCCCAGCATGGGCTTTGAAACCAGATTGCATGCGTTCGAATCGCATCTCTGCTCTCTAACTTTGAAAAATGTACAGAACTCTCTGTGCTTCAGTTTTTCTGGAGAATGTGTGCAATAATTCTGCCTATATCACAAGATTCTGGTGAGAATTAAAAGGGTTAATAGGGTGAATATGCAGAAAACCCTTAAAAATAGTGCCAATTGGGGGCTGGAGAGATGGCCTAGCGGTTAAGAGCGCCGACTGCTCTTACAGATGACCCAGGTTCGATCCCCAGCACCCACATGGCGGCCGAGAACCGTCTGAAACTCCAATTCCAAGAGAACTCCAGTTCCAGGGGAATCCGACACCCTCTTCTGACCTCTGCGGCATTGCACGACACAGGTGCACAAACTTGCATACAGACAGTACATTCATACACATACACGAAAGAAATAAAATTAATAAAAATAGTGCCAATGGTATTTTGTACGTATTTACTATTATTATTGCTATCTTTTACACTATGTTGAACAAGATGCAGTGCAGACTAACAATATGGTGTACAATTTGTTTTCCAGCTAGGTACAATCTACACATTATCTTATTTAATTCTCACAATAACGCTACAATATATTGTTCATATGTTGATTTATTCTAGTTTGCTTATTTTATTCACATAGTCAGTGAATTCCTTCTCCATGTCACCCACTGTTCTAAGTGCTCAGAATGCAGTCAAAAGGATGCTTACAGAACAGTGACATGGAGACTTACTAGAGTAAGTCTGACCATAGTATGTATGACAATAATCTGACCATAGTAAGTACCACAAACACTAGAGGGGAGTTGTTGCAGGAGGGCTAAGGTGGAGATCCAAAGGCTATGAGGAAACGAGGCCTTTGTTCTGGCATCCCACCAGACAGGATGTGGAAGTGCAAGGTGGAAGCAGGCCTCAGGGGGTGTCTGAGAAAAGCTGGTGTGATTGAGTGTATCTATGTGATGCAGGTATAGGAGAAGCAGGTCTCCTATGGTCTTGCAAACTTTTGCTTTTTGCTCTGAGTTGCTAGGGCATCGTTACCTTTTAGGGAGGGATTGCATTGAGTTAGATCAATATTCAAGTACATTTTGCAGAAAGCTTTATCTCTTATAAAGCCATGATTTGAGACATCTTATCTGCTGCATTTTTATTTATTACTTTTATTTTATATGTATGAGTGTTTTGCCTGCATGTGCATAAGTCCACCCATGTCATGCAATGTCCACAGAGGTCAGAAGAGCTGATCAGATCCCCATGGAACTGGAGTTACAGATGATGGTTAGCCACCATGTGGTCACTGGGAACCGAACTCCTTGTCTTGTGGAAGAGCAGTCTCTTACTGCTGAGCCATCTCTCCAGCCCCCTGTGGCCTTTTTTGTTGTTTGTTTTATAATTTCAGGCAGGGGGATAAATCTGAAACATGCTGCCCTCATTGGTTAGAAACAGGTACTTTCCGTGATGGTTTTGTCTTTTTTAATCACTCACCTAATGAAATTAGACCGTGTCTGGCATCTTTCACCAGCCTCATTACTCCTGAATCCTCTATGTCTCATGCATATCAGCAATTTAGTCCTTCATCATAGACTGCAGCTTCCATTTAAAAGGGCCACAGTTGGGGCTGGAGAGATAGCCTAGCGGTTAAGAGCACCGACGCTCTTGCAGAGGACCCGGGTTCGATCCCCAGCACCCACATGGCGGCTAAGAACCGTCTGTAACTCCAATTCCAGGAGAACTCCAGTTCCAGGGGAATCCGAGACCCTCTTCTGACCTCCGCGGCATTGCACGACACGGGTGCACAGACCTGCATGCAGACAGTACATTCATACACAAACAAAAATAAATAAATAAATAAATAAATAAATAAATAAATAAATAAAAGGGCCACAGTTTGTTATTCTGAGTGAGCAATAGTTTTTTTTTTTTTAAGTTTTCTGAGATTCAATGGTCATTCAATAAACTGAACATGATTAAAGTTACAATTATTTGAGTTTGGGCCTGGTATCTCTCTGAGATATTATGGCTGCACCCCATATGTTTCCCTGTGCCTTCTAGTAATGTCTTTTCCCCACCCCTGTTGGCCCCTGTACACAGCAACAACTGAGTAGGGTTCTGAATCCTCTAGGATTTTACATATTGCATCTTCACTGTGGATATTTTACTTTGTCTGTCCTTTAACGCAGAATGAAATCACATGTGCATTCACATGAATTTTCTTGACTGCTTTCTCTGTAATTGTGTGAATGACTGGAAACCGTCTTGTTGTCCATCAACGGATAAATGGATAGACAACTGTGATACACATATATTCAACAAATACTACTCCACAATGAAAAATAAGCACCTATAAAACAGAAAAACAATCTCAAAGAATGCCATAGACTGAATGGGAGGGGAAAATTACCACAGATTGTACAAGTCTATTTGTATAAAATTCCATGTGTGTAAAAGAAAAACTACATTTACGAAAAGCAGGCCAATAGTTGCCTATGGATAAGGACTGATGAGGAGAGATGGGAGAAAAGGGTTACAGAAGAACATTGGGAGCTTTCAGGGTGAAGGACGTGGTCACTGTCTTATGATAATGGTGTCAAGGTGTATAAATATATTAAAACTAAATTATGCATTTAAACTATGTGGGCTTTGTTGTATGCAGTATTTTTTAAAAACAAAAGAGGGAGACTGTACTCAACAAAAATGATTGAGAAAACTACTAAAATATTTCAAAATGGAAACCAAACATTAGAATCAGCAGGGCACGGCCACTGTTATAGCTTGATTTCTAGTGCTATGATGAAGCACTGACCAAAGCTACACAGAGAGGGAAGTGTTTATTTATCTCATAGATCACAGTCCATCATGGACTGTGGGGGAAGGAACTAAACCAGAGACATGGATTAGTGCTGCTTACTGAATGACTTCCTTGGCTTGCTTAGCTAGTCTTCTTATATAGCCCAAGGATGGCACTGTCCACAGTAGGCTGGGCTCCCCTGCACCTTGCCTGACAGTCACCCCCACAGGTCAATTTCATGGAGCAAATTCCTCAGTTGGTATTCCCTCTTCCCAGGTGTGTCAAGTTCACAGACAGGAGTAGCCGCTACATCCACATCTAGAAATCAGGGCCGTGAGTGCTATGGTCAGAATGAGGAGGGAGTCAACACCAGAAGGGGGCAGGGAGCTTGAGATGATGAAAATGGTCTGTATCATGAGTGTGGCAGAAATGCACGACTGGACACCGTTGTCAAAATTCTCAGTGCACTGTATAATTGCCATGGGTTATTTTCAAGTGTGTAAATTATGCCCCAGAAAATACTTTTTTGAGAAGTTACTCAGATGCTGTGCTGAATACTGATGTAGGTGTTATATCTAAGAAGAGGTGAGCAAAAGTCGGTGGGTATAAATTCAGTGGAGGAGGTTGAAAGGAATAAAACTGGCTTGCGTGTTCACACATGGGCACATGTTTGCACGTGTGTGTGCAGAGTCTGCTTCAACCTCAGAGTTCAAGGAAGGCTCACCTGAGGAGGAGACACTGGAGCTAACACCTGAGCGACATGAAGGGGCCTCAAGCTGTGAGAAGACAGAGCAAGCAGCTAGCAACAAGCACACGCACCACGATACCGGATCAAGAAGCAAAGGGGGGGGCCGGCAGCCACTTATGTGAGACCTCGGCGTCCAACAGCAGCAGGACAGCCTTCGCTGCTGTCTCCCCCACATCCTGTTGGGCTAAGTTGTTTTTCCCCTGCTGGGACTCATACCCAGGGCCCTGTGCATGTTAGACAAATGCTTTACCGCCAAGTCACACCCCAGTATTCTGTGCTAATTCTGTCACTGTGATTGCATGGTAAAATACCCGTGACCATTGGTCTGTGCTGTGCTTTGATTTGTGTAGGCCACAAGTGAGTTCACTGTGGATTTAGTATAAGTTAATATATTTTCTCATAGTGTGAATTATGTCTAAAATGCACTTGAAATTATTCTAGACCTTTACATACTGATATGCATATTGTGAGCATTCGTGTGTGTGTGTGTGTGTATCACACCTAGAGTGCACTTACACTCCTGATCCATGTGTGTGTATGTGTGTGTGTGTGTGTCTGAGGATCAGACCTAGGGTACACTTACACTTCTGGTCCGTGTGTGTGTGTGTGTGTGTGTGTGTCTGGGGATCCAACCTAGGGTACACTTACACTTCTGGTCCATGTGTGTGTGTGTGTGTGTGTCTGGAGATCAGAACTAGGGTGCATTTATACTCCTGGTCCTTGTTTGTGTGTGTGTGTGTGTGTGTGTCTGGGGATCAGACCTAGGGTGCACTTACACCCCTCGTCCTTGTGTGTGTGTGTGTATGTGTGTGTGTGTGTGTGTCTAGGGATCAGACCTAGGGTGCACTTACACTCTTGGTCTGTGTGTGTGTGTGTCTGGGGATCAGACCACTATGGGGTACACTATACACTCGTGGGGTCGTGTGTGTTGGTTATTTGGTGTTGTGTGTGTGTCATGGGATGTACCAGTACCTAGGGTGCACAGGGTTTACACCCTCGCTTGGTACGGTGTGTGTGTGTGTAGTGTGTGTGTGGTGCGTGTGGGTGTCTGGGCGTATTCAGACCTAGGGTGCAGTTACACCCCTGGTCTGTGTGTGTGTGTGTGTGTGTGTGTCGTGCGTGGGTATTAGACCTATGGTGCACTTACACTCTTGTGTCTGCTGTGTAGGGTGGTGTGATGTGTGTGCTGGGGAGTGACCTGGTGCACTGTACACTCTTGTCCATTGTATGTAGTGTGTGTGTGTGTGTGTGTGTGTATGTGTCTGGGGATCAGACCTAGGGTACACTTACACTTCTGGTCTGTGTGTGTGTGTGTGTGTGTGTGTGTGTGTATCTGGGGATTAGACCTAGGGTGCACTTACACCCCTGGTCCGTGTGTGTGTGTGTGTCTGAGGATCAGACCTAGGGTGCACTTTCACCTCTGGTCCTTGCTCTTTCTCAAATCAACTTATTTCTTCCTCATTCCAGGAAGAGATCCTCTGTCTCTACAGGCTTCACGTTCCCTGCACCCAGAATTCCTGGAAGCTTTAATCTTGACTGTCTGACAGGCAGAATACTATTCGTAAAGGAAAGCTGCTTGGGAAAGTTCCCCTTTGATAACCAAAACCCACTGGGTGCCAGGTAAGCCCCTGTGTTATGACGCCCTTGAGCTTTGAACACAGTCTCTGGGTCAGCTCTCAGTTAAAGCCATGGGACATGGGACAAGTCATTTAACTCCTCTTGTCTTGTGGCTGCTAACAAAGCCTACTTATAGGTAGTGTCAAGAAACAAAATAAATGATATAGCTAAAGCACTTGAAATGATGTCTGACATTGTTTTCTTGGTACTTGAAATTTAGGCTATAGTTGTTTTGGGAATTTGTGATATTCCTGATACTGGATGCGAAGAGGTAAGGGCCTGTCAATGGTGATGTGCTCTAGGGCCTACGAGCTGGGGGAAAGGGGCTTTGCTGGATGTCAGCATGAGCTACAGCTACAAGAAATCAGTTCTCCACAGGTGGGAGATCTCTGAGCAGTAATGAGTGCAGCCTTCCTTAGTTGCCCATGGTTTTGTTGGACATGATTAAAATCATGGCAGAAAGGAACTTGAGGTTAGGGTATGTCAGTTCTTACTACCTCCCTGGGACTAGGATGATAGAAAGACAGTTTATAAGACCAGTAAATAACCTTCAAGGAGACAAAGAATTATTACATAATGGATGGTGCATCGTTAATTATTCCCCATCTCTGCAGAGGACAGGAAAGTTGGTTTAATGTTCCACTTGCGAGAGAGAAGCTGGCTACTGGGAGGAACTTCCTGAGAAGTGGTTACAAAATTCTAGAATGTGTCACTCCGATGCCTGGAGGATATTCCAGCTAGAAATTGCAGAGTAGCAAAGCTGGTGGCCCATCTGGGTCAGTGACGTCACTGCTCGCAGTGGACAAAGAAAGGTTTCCAGAAACCTTAGAGGCTTTTACATGAAGAATGGTTCCTAGCAGATGATTTGCATCTGTGCCAGAAGTCCTGGGTGCTGAGGATGCAGGCCTGAACCAGCAAGGACTCAGTTGTCAGGGATCTTAGGGAACAGAGCCCATTACCTAGGGTACCAAGGTACAGGGATGTTGAAGAGCGGGGAAGCACGGGCGAATACCTATACCAGACCTTAGATACCTCAGATGTATGCAAGGTTGAATCTAGGCAGGAGCCTGCTCCGTCGGTACCTTCAAATGATTGAACTGAATCTGCCCAGTTCCTGTTGGGAATGTTAGAGGAGCTATCCATAGGGTGATCCTTGGAGTACTCAGTCTCTGTGTGCGTTTTGAGAAATTTCATAACTCTCACCCCCTAACATCTGTTCAGTATGTCAAGAATGAATCTTGAAGGGAATACACATGACTCGGGATGAACAGCTTTGAAGATTCCCACCCTATACCTTCTTGCAACAGTGTAAGTCACAGGTGGGACTACATATTAATAACAGAGAATGGTTGTGTCTTAGTTTGCCTTCAATGGCTGTCACAAAACACTGACAAACCAATCTGGAGAGGAAAGGGTTTATCCGGCTCACATCTCCCAGGTTCATCACCTCGGGAGCCCAAGGTAGGAACTCAGGGCAGTGAATGCTGCTTACTTGCTCCCCTGACCCATGCTCAGCCTGCTTTCTTATACAATACACAACAACCTGCCCAAGGGTGGCACCACCCACAGTGGTCTGAGCCCTTCCACATCACTCAACAATCAAGAAAATACCCCACATTCCACAGATGTGGCTGCCGGCCAGTCGAACGGAGCCAACTCCCCAGTCGAGGCTCCTCGACACAGGTGCATCAAGTTGACAACTAATCTATCCAGCACAGGCTGTCACTTTCTCAGTGACTGTACCTCCTCATGTTATACCCCCTCACATCAGCTCCTGATTCTTTTTCACTATTACATTATTTATTTATTCATGTGTGTGCACGTATGACACACGTGTGTGCACATATGACACATGTATGAGGGTCAGAAAACAATTTGTGGGAGTTCAGTTCTCTCCTCCCACTATGTGGATCTCCCAGAATCAAAATTAGGTGGTCGGGGTAAGCAAAAAGTTCCTTTACCAGCTGTGCCAGTTTCTGTTTCTGTAAAGAAATAATGGTGGCACATGACAGTATATTACCAGAGCTCCACAATAACACTCAATACAATGCACTTGTTGATATGACTTTCATTCCGTGGCCCAGCCAAGTGAGGCCCTTGGGATCCACCTCCCATTGTACTAGGTGCCATATCCACTGCTTCAGTCTGTGTGAAAGAAGCATGGCAAACATCCTTTAATTTGCTGGGACACAGGACATTGCCTTGGAAAAACAGGAGCTTGTGGACCCAACACTTGTAGCCCCTGAGAGACCTGGTCTCCACAAGAACAAACTCCAGGAAAAGTTCTGAGAAGCAGAAGGAAAGAAAAAGTTCCAGGCACACCAATAGTTGCATGCATTTCCTATGTTTCCTTGTGTTACCCTGTTTTGCTAACAGTATTTAGTTCCAATTCATTTTTAAATTCTGAATTGGACTAAATTAAATGACTGTGTTTGTAATGATTATAATAGTCATACCAATATCTCGTGTGTACACTGTTACAAATGCCTTCCTGATGATGCTTCTAGAAAACAGAAGAGTGGCTGAAATCCCAGATGTCATTTTCTCCTGAACTTGCACGGCAGGCAGTTTACTATCTGTTCTCGGAGTTCTCTAAGCCATGCTGTCTAGTGGCTACTTTGCAACTGCTCTAGCTGGACACAGATTTTATCACAGATGGTGAGAAAAAGACACAGTGCTCCCAGAATGCACAGGAGACCCCAACACTTATTTTAAAAGTTTACCCTGCCAAGATGGTTTCTCAGGACCCATAGGAAGCTGACCACAGCCTCTTCCTCTACTTGGCACCCCTTGCCTTCTGTTCTCTCCTACAGTCTTTTCAATCCTGCACTCAGCCCAGGAAGAGCCTTGCAGGAAGAAGGCCATTACAGGTTCCTCTCCATCCTCATGAGTTCTTGTTCCCACTACCCAAAAAACGAGTGGTTCCAGGAAAATGGGAAAGAGCTGTTTCATCCTCTGTGTGTGTGTGTGTGTGTGTGTATGTGCATGTGTGTATGTATGTGTCTATGAGTGAGAATATATGTATATGTGTATTTTTGTGTGTATGTGTACACATTTGTGTGCATATATGTGTATGTATATCTGTGTATGTTTGAGTATATATTTGTGTTTGTGAAGGGTATGCATGTGTGTACATGTGTGTGCATGCATGTGTGTGTGAGTGTATGTCTGTACATGTGTGTGCATATGTATGTGTGTGCCGGTGTGTAGTGTGTGCAGATGTGTGTGGGGTGTGCAGGTGTGTGTGGGTGTGTAGTGTGTACATGTGGGGGGGTGTGCAGGTGTGTGTGGGTGTGTATGTGTGTGTGGGTGTGTATGTGTGTGCATGTGTGTGTCCCTGTACAGGAGTGGGTATGAGGAATTGGAAGAGCTGGGCAGTGCAGGCAGTGGCAGAAGTCTCATATCTCAGTCACAGATGGGCGACACAGACTGTTTTGTTCTCTGTCCAGCTGCTGCTTCCAGTAACATGTGGAACAAATGTCTCTTTTGGACGGTGATGAGGCAGCGTGCATGGGGCTGTAGCTTCGTCCCATTTGGACTCTCAGCTGGTTTTATTTCCTATTGAACCTTTAATGGAAATGCATACACAGCAAGTCAAGGCCTGTCCCTTTTCCCTTTTTTCTTTTTTTTATTTTTTTATTTTTTTATTTCTTCCAGGAGTGCTGATGATAAGGAAAGCGATGTCTAAATCTTCTTAATGGTGTTTATGCAAGCAGTTTTGCTCAGCTGCAGCCTGTACAGCCCCCTCCCTGCCTCCCCCCCCCCCATCGCCCTGCTAATATTGCTGCTTCATTCCTTTCCCTGTTGGCTATTACTATGGACTACAGCAAATCTAAAACTAAATAATCCCCTTAGTGTCAAGTTTTCGGGGCTGAGCAAATAAATCTAACGAAATGCATTATCTAGGCAGAGGAGGCTGTTGTGAGGGGGAAAAGATGAAAGCTATTTTATTTTAAGGCAGAGAATAAACTGTCGAACATTTGGTGCTCAATTGTAATTTTAAGTATTGTCATTTCATTTTACTCAACTGTTGTACATGCCCTTCTATGACTGTAATTAAAAGTTCTGCAAACCTTTTGAAGGCTGGAATGAATGGGGTCTAGGCAGGGATCTATGCAGATTCCTTCTGGTCCACATAGCTCAGGAGTCCATGAGAACTTGAGTGCTGGGAACAGCACACAATGACTGCTTCACTTCTTCTGTCATCTTCTCACACCTACAACCTAGCTGGGGCAAGCGGAAAGCAAGTAGCAGACAGAGAAAGGGGAAATTCCATTTAGTTGGGACAAGAAGTGCCTGTCTCTCTGTTGCCTGCTGGGAATAGCTTCTCACACAGAGAAAGGTGGTGCACCCACCCCATCTGCCCATGCCCAGGTCAGCATCAAGGTTGGGCAAGGTCAATTTGGGTGAGGATCTGAGAGAGCTGAGCAGAGGCCTTGGCTCCTGAGATGCTACTGCTTCTGTCTTCTTTTGGCTTTTCCCTAGAGAGGCCCAGCTTTGAACTTGATGACTTAAATCTTAGCTTTACCCATGACAGAGGGAAGAGCTCGCCAAGTGACCTCTGTCCACAGACTTATTGACACATCTGTACCTTTATCAAGTCTCTTCAAAACCTTAACTGAGACTTTTCCTAGTTCCAGATATTGGCACAGGCTCAGTGGTCCCACTGCCACTGAAGAAGTCTGATCTGCGCAGCTGCTCCCACAGGGGAGGCAACGATGTGGAGCTTGTTGAGTGGTGGGTGGCAAAGCTTACAAAGAAAGGTGAAGGAGAGCAACGGTGAGAGGAAGAGTCTCCAGGCTCAAAACAGAACTTCCTGTCCATTACCTGAATGGTTCATTTACCAGGACCTTAAGCTCTGGGTATACCACACTGAACAAAACTGACAAATATCATACCCTCATAAGCTTATATTCCTGGGGAAAATATGAATGAACAAGACAAGTGAAATACATGTGAAAGAAAATAAAAAGTAAAGCCCAAACAGAAAAGGGGTACAACGTGGAGGAAGTTGAAATTTTAGTCAGGATGACATTCAAACGAGTTCTGAGGGAAGTGAAGAGGGCCTGGGGTTAGAATGTCCCAGATCAAGAGTAAAGCCAGGCAAAGGCAGAGCCAGAGACACCCAGCTCGAGGACAGCAGAGGCCACAGTGCCTGAGACTGAGTGTGGCAAAGAACAATGGGTGCCCCGGGGCCAAGGCCCTGCTCTCCTTTCCGTGGCCACCACTATTTATCCCACACTCTATATGTCCCCTCTGACCTAAAAGGAGATGTCTTTGAATCTTCTATTCCTCAGCCCTTGCCATATTTAGATGAAAAAGCAACATCCAGACATTTTTCTGCTTGAAATTTGAATCGCCCCTCCCCCTCTCTTTCTCTCTGGGAATCAAATCTAGAGCATCACGCAGGTGAGGTAAGCTCTCTACTGCTAAGCTAGACCCCAACCCTAAATTTATTCTCTTAATGTGAAATATTCTTCTCTACTTCCCACCTAACTCTCTGAAAGTTGAATAGTTTCATCCATCTCTCTTACTCTTCTGTGTGGGTGAAATAATAAGTAAACAGTTGTTTGTTTGTTTTTTTCACATACAGCAGCAGTGAAGAATAATACCGTGCCGACAATTTGGAAATGTCTCAATTGGGAGTATTCGGTGCATGGTTTTTATTGTTTGTGAGTTAGTTTTAGAACTTGTTTTAGGATAGGATGTCAGAAGAATCTTCAGGATAGACAGCTGTCTTCTTTTAAATTTTTTTTAATTAATTTTTTTATTTATTTCTGTATGTGTATGAATGTACTGTATGCATGCAAGTTTGTGCACCCATGTCGTGCAATGCCTCGGAGGTCAGAAGAGGGTGTTGGATTCCCCTGGAACTGGAGTTCTCCTGGAACTGGAGTTTCAGACGGTTCTCGGCCGCCATGTGGGTGCTGGGGATCAAACCCGGGTCCTCTGTAAGAGCGGTCGGCGCTCTTAACCGCTAGGCCAAGTGAGTGTTGAGGCAAACAGGGAAGAAAGTCTGAAGGAAGAAGGTAGGGTTTATGTCTCAAGACGTTCTAAAGCAATAATTGCCCAGCAGGTGGGACTGGCTGTTCCGATTCTCACCTCTTTACCTGGTAAGGCCCTTCAACTCCATAGCTTTGCATCCTCATCCGGGTTACACTGTCTCTTTTCACCTTCACTTATCCCTGTAGACAGGGCTGCTGAGAGACTTGATGACAAGCTTCGGATATTCTCTCCACGCTGTGGATACAGAGTTCTAAGGGGGACACAGGCTGGGTGGAAGTTTAGAGGTCCACACTTAGCATATCTCGGCAAAGCCATTCTCACACTCCGGGGAGATTTAAACAGCTTGCCTGGCCCTAGGAAGCCGGAAGACAGTTGAAAACTGCCTATGACGTCTTCTGTGAGGATTACGTTCTGTAGAGGTAACCTTAGACCTGGAAGCCACAAGACTTCCTTTCTTTCCCTATTCTGAAATAAATTTAGACCTATGGAGCAAAAAATATTTCAAAGAATGTAGTTATATTCTTCATCCAGCTGTCCCCAATGTTAAATTTTGTATTAATAGTCACACAATAACAACGCAAACATTGTATTGGTTAGTTTGTCAACCTGAGAATCTCAGTGAGGGGATTTCCTCCATTGCACTCACCTGAACTCCCACACTGGCTCCTCTCCATGGTGGACTAAAAGCTGTAAGTTCAAATAAACCTTTTCTTCCCCAAGGTGGTTTTGGTTAGAGTGTCTTATCCCAGCAGAGAAGCAAACTAGAACAAATGTTAATATTTGGCACAACGATACTAACTACTACAGAATTTATTTCAAAGAAATGTCCTTTTTAAAAACTCAGACTTTTAGGGTCTACTGGTAATTGTTGAATTCTAGCAAGAGCAAAATTCAGTATTACAGTAAAAGTCTACCAGCACCCATCAGTATACAACAAACTACTGCATGCAGTGGCTTAAAACAACAGTTTCTCATTCCTAGGACCCTAAGGAGAGGATATCTAGACAGGAGATGACGGGGCAGTTCATCTCTATGCCATGGTTTCTAGGGCCCCAGCTAGCAAGGTTGAGCAGACAGGAGGCGACACTGCCAGCCTCTTGATTTCCATGCAGGTCTTCCACATGGTTCCCTCGTGGGGGGCTGGCCGTGGCTCCTGGGCTTCTTTCATGATAGGTTGGGGATCCATGGGAAAACATATAGAAACTGACAAGCCTGGCCTTGACCTGGCATTATATCATGTCCATTCTACTCTGAGCAAGCATGAGTAAGAGTCAAGACAGAGTCAAGAAGAGTGTGCACAGGTCACCTTCTGATTGGAGGACTGTCAAAGAATTTGCTATCAAGTTTAATTTATAATAAGTAACAGTTCTATTAACTAATGTCGTGGAGAAGGATAAGTTACACAGAGCAGAACCACTTGTTCTGATAAGAATCATTTTGAGACTTGCATGCCTTTCTTTGGGGAAATAATGTAAAAAGATTTCTCTTCCATTTGTTCAGCAAAGGTTATTCTGGCCCTCTGAAGCCCAGGCAAATCTGTACAAGAACCCAATCGCTTTCTGGAAAATCCCGTGCACAGGTAAGGAAGACTGTATGATAAATAGCTGATTCCGTCTAAAATCCATGGGCAGAAAAGGATGGCAAGGTCCTGAGAGAGGAACTTACCTGTGAGGAGGGAGCATTAGAACCAAGGACCCAGTCCACAGAGGAGTCTATAGGTTTTGGGGGAAAGGCTGGTTCTACTGGCTTCTCCAGATCCAGCCCTTCCCACAGGAGCACCCTGCCTCTAAAAATGGCTAACTTTATGTAAACGGTCCCCAGCTTCATAAGCCAACAATGGTACAAAGCCATGTGCACTCAACAAAAAAACACTGGTTTGCCTTTGAATTTTGCCTTCCATGGCTACTCATGCGCTTGGTGACACTCCCCCCCACCCCCCCACCATGCTCGGAAGTGGCAGAGGACTGTAGCTTCCCATCAACCATGCCATCTGGAGATTTGTTTGTTTGTTTGTTTCATTTTCCCACATATCATAGCTAAGGCTTATTATAGCAAAAGATCGCAAAACAAAATCAGCAAAAGAAAAAACAAAACAAAACATAAAAAACCCAGAATGAAAACCTGAAGAGAATCCAACAGAAATTCCCAGGAGTCTCTTCCCAGTGGACTCCTGGAAGCATTAACTGCTCAGAACATCGGTGAGCTGAAACAGTTGTGAGTAAATTGCTTGCTACAAATAAGAACTCTCTCCAAGCTCATAAACTGTGAAGTAATGAGCAGGAATCTTCGGTGTCAGCTGACCCCATTACTGATCTCCTTGCCCCATGAAGTCACTATCTATGCTCTGATACTTGGAGTTACAGGGGATGGAGCCTGAACCACATGAGCAATTTTATCAGCTTTCCTCTAATACTTTGGCTAATGATACCTGGTTTAATGATGGAAGCACAAGATTCTAGTATTCTCTAGAAAATTTTCTGTGATCACACAGGCAGAGTTAAGTATTTGATCTCTTCAAATATAAAAGCTGTTAAGTCCAGTCTGTGAACCTCAGATTCCAGAATAAGAGAGTTTTCAGAAATAATAAAAGATAATAACTGTATTAGTCAGTTTTCTGTTGCTGTGATAAAACACCAGACCAAGGAACTTATAAAAGGAAGAGTTTATTTGAGCTTACAATTGGCGGTTCCAGGGAATTAGTCCATTGTGGTGGGAGGCGTGATGGCCGGATCCAGAGCAGCAATCCGAGGGTCACATCTCGCAAAGAGCACAGGAAGCAGAGAGGAGCAACTGTAGAGCACGAGGCTTGTTAAGCTCACTAAGCCCGCCCCCAGTGACACACTTCCCCCAGCATGGCCACACCTTCTAAGACCTCCAGAAACAGCACCACCAACTGGAGACAAATGTCTGAATACCTAGAGCCTATGGGGGACACTCATTCAAACCACCACATTCCACTCCCTGGCCCCCATAGGCTCCTGACCATATAAAATGCAAAACGCATTTAGTCCAACCTTAAAAGTCCCCATAGTCTTTACCAGTTTCAATGTCATTCAAAAGTCCACAGTCCAAAGTCTCTTCTGAGACTCAGGCCAATCTCTTAACTGTAAGCTCCTGTAAAATCAAAAGGCAAATTACATACTCCCAATGTACAGTGGAACCGAATACACATTCCCATTCCAAAAGGGAGGAATAGAGGCATAGTGAGGAAATACTGGACCAAAACAAGACCGAAAACCAGCAGGGCAAACGCCAAGTCCTGTAGCTCCACATGCGACTTCTGGGACTTGACTTCCAAAGGGCTTACACGGCTCAGCTCTTCCAGCTTTGCTTGCAACATACATCTCTTTCTTAGGCTGGTACCACTCCCCGTATGCAGCTCTCCTTGGCAAATATCTCACAGGTCTGGCATCTCGAAAGTCTTCTTGGGGTCTCCGCTGCCAACCAGGCTTCATACTCACAGCTTCACGCAGTGGCCTATCACGGCCTTCTTTATTCAGGGACACCCCTGCTGTACTCTTCCTGGCCTCTTTGGCTCTCTGAAACCGTGGAGGAAGAGCTGATGACCCCTTCACTCTTGCAAACTTCATGTCTCTAAAGCCAGCACCACGTGAATGAAATTGCCGAATCTGGCTGCAAGTTCGGGCCAGACCCTGGCCCATTTCAACCACATTTGCTACTTTTCTCTGCCCTGGACTTGCTGGAGGATTAGCTGGGTGTGGTCTTGCCCTGAAGGNTGGGGAGGAGGAAACAGGTGGGTCCCTCACTGGCCACCCAAACTAGTTTATTTTGTGACCTCCAGGCCAGAGAAAAACATTATCTGGAAAAAAGAGAATTTCCAAATGCACAACCAATGACTGGTTGATGCCTGCCGTTTATCCTCACAATAAAGCAGCCTGCTAAGACACACCTCAGAGAAGGAATGAGGATTCTGACACTCAAGAAAAATGCCTTTAACTCACAGAAACTTTTCTCTGAGGTCACAAGTTACATCTGCTAAGAAAAACCTTCGGTAATACCCCAAATCTTTAAATCTACATTTCAGTAAATATGGAGATCTTTCTGATCTTATCAACCCAAACCTCTCAAATTTGAAGAAAGGATAAAATGAGAGTCTAAGTATTGATTTTGACCTAAGTCAGGCTGACAAGTAGAGTGTAGCATGCTTACAGCTGCACTTTCAAAACTTTTCAGTTACAGACATGACTAGTTGATCAAAGACCTCTTTCCCACTACTCAAAGGACAGACCCTCACAATCCCTTGGACAAGAGCCTCTAGACAGGCCCTGTCCTATTTATTCATTTATTGTGGATATGTGTATATGCATGTGTGTGTGTTCACACATGAATGGGTATATGTATGTGGGCAGGGACATGTGTGTGCATACATGTGCATGAGTGCTTGCAAGAGGAGGCCAGAGGTTGACTCTGGGTGTTTCCTCTATCACCCTCCACTGTATATACTGAGGCTGAGCTCCTCACTTGAACCCAGGGCTGATCTGTTTGTCTTGTCGCTCTGTCCTGCTTGCTCTGGGGATCCCGTTTCCATTTTATGTCTTTTGAGCACTCAGGTTACAGCCCAGCTGCCACACTGGCCCAGTTTTTACTGAGGAGATGGAGATCTGAACTCCAGTTTTCATACACACACACACACACACACACACACACACACACACACACTCACACATGCAAAGAAGCACTTCACCCACAGAGCCATCTTCGCAGCCCCCTCCTACCCCTATCCAATTTAACAGCCATCTGTGATAACTGAACACTTGAAATGTGATTAGTCTAAGCTGAGCTGGGAAACACACCACATTTGAAGACTAAACATAAAGAATAATGTAAAATAATTCATGAATAATTCTAAATACTGACTACATGTCAGAATGATATTAGTTAATATATCTTAAGTTATATAAAATATACTTTTAGGGCTGGAGAGATGGCCCCTAGCCATTAAGAGTGCCCACTGCTCTTGCAGAGGACCCAGGTTCGATCCCCAGCACCCACATGTCGGCAGAGAACCATCTTTAGCTCCAGTTCCAGGGGAATCTCTGACGCCCTCTTCTGACCTCCGCAGCATTGCACGACATGGGTGCACAAACCTACATGCAGACAGTACATTCATACACATACAAAAATAAAAAAATTTTAAAAATTTAAATAAAATATACTTTTAAAGTAATTGTATCAGTTTCTTTATACCTTTTTTCTTTTTTTGATTTTTTTTTTTTTGAGACAGGGTCTCCCTGTAGTCTCAGCTGGTCTGGAGCTCACAGAGATCCACCTGCCTCTGCCTCCCAAGTGCTGGGATTAAAGGGGTGTGCCACCACACCCAGCTATACCTTTTTTCAATGTGACATGTAGATAATCCCTTTAAAGTGCCCTGTAGTTGTGTGGGATGACACTGATCTGGGCAGCGCACAGAGATGGACCATTATAACAGTCATCATGACAAGTCTGAAGAGCTGTGCCATACATGCCCAAATATGAAGATAAATCAAGATCTTCTACCTTGAACCTTAAAAAATATTTTTATTGATTTGAGAATTTCACATCTCTACTTTATTTCCCCCCAACTTCATGCCTTTCTAAAAAAAATAATTATTGTCATTATTATTTTATTTTATTATTAAAGGCCTGTTGAGTCAAAGCTGTTTCCCAGATGCTCTGGCTAGGGGTATATCCCCTGAAGTCTGATCAACTTGTAAGCCATCAAACCAGTAAAGAAAACCTGACACCCTCTCTCCTGATAGCTATCATTTGCCAAGAGCTTGTCATCTAGGGCTGGGGCTTCTTGTCTGGCTCCCCACACATGCTGGGTTTTGCTCTACCTTAGGCTTATACAGGTCTCGAGCACGCTGTCCCCAGCACTATGGGTTCATATGTATAATTACGCTGTGGTGTCCAGACAACATGGTTTCTTTATATTCGTCCACCATCTTTGGCTCTTACAATCTTCATACTCCTTCTCCCACAATGGTCGCTGAGCCTTGGCAAGAGAAGGTGTCATAAAGATTCCCAGCACTCTACAGCCTCCTGTTCTCTATGCGTTGTCCGGTTAGGGGTGGGGTCCTCTGTGTTAATTGTCATCTGCTACCAGAAGAAGCTTCTCTGGTGAGAATTAAGAGATGCACTAATCTTTAAAAAGGTTTTATTAGTATATCTGGTTGCAAAACAGTGTAAAATTTTAAATTGAAAGATAGAGAGGGAAATCAACTTCACATATGTGGAAATCAAATAATAGATTTGGAGGACAACACAAAGGACCAGGAGGAACATTTGGTGGAGGCCCTGTTCTTTATCAGTTGGAGAGTTAAGGCACAGATAGTGGCAACGGAGGAGATTCCCTAAGTCACACAGGCCACGTGAATCCAAAGGCACTCCAGCCACGTACATTGCCACCCAGCACAATGCTGTTAGTAACCAATCCCAGCTCTCACTGCATTAGCCACAGTCCATGACCAGGTAGGTCTGTCTGTAGCACATGCCTTTCCCCTGTGTTCTCTACAAAACATGACCAGGTAGGTCTGTCTGTAGCACATGCCTTTCCCCTGTGTTCTCTACACAACATGACCAGGTAGGTCTGTAGCACATGCGTTCTCCCTGTGTTCTCTACAGAACACGACCAGGTAGGTCTGTAGCACATGCGTTCTCCCTGTGTTCTCTACACAACATGACCAGGTAGGTCTGTAGCACATGCGTTCTCCCTGTGTTCTCTACAGAACACGACCAGGTAGTTCTGTAGCACATGCGTTCTCCCTGTGTTCTCTACACAACATGACCAGGTAGGTCTGTAGCACATGCGTTCTCCCTGTGTTCTCTACAGAACACGACCAGGTAGGTCTGTAGCACATGCGTTCTCCCTGTGTTCTCTACAGAACACGACCAGGTAGGTCTGTAGCACATGCGTTCTCCCTGTGTTCTCTACAGAACACGACCAGGTAGGTCTGTAGCACATGCGTTCTCCCTGTGTTCTCTACAGAACACGACCAGGTAGGTCTGTAGCACATGCGTTCTCCCTGTGTTCTCTACAGAACACGACCAGGTAGGTCTGTAGCACATGCGTTCTCCCTGTGTTCTCTACAGAACACGACCAGGTAGGTCTGTAGCACATGCGTTCTCCCTGTGTTCTCTACAGAACACGACCAGGTAGGTCTGTAGCACATGCGTTCTCCCTGTGTTCTCTACAGAACACGACCAGGTAGGTCTGTAGCACATGCGTTCTCCCTGTGTTCTCTACAGAACACGACCAGGTAGGTCTGTAGCACATGCGTTCTCCCTGTGTTCTCTACAGAACACGACCAGGTAGGTCTGTAGCACATGCGTTCTCCCTGTGTTCTCTACAGAACACGACCAGGTAGGTCTGTAGCACATGCGTTCTCCCTGTGTTCTCTACAGAACACGACCAGGTAGGTCTGTAGCACATGCGTTCTCCCTGTGTTCTCTACAGAACACGACCAGGTAGGTCTGTAGCACATGCGTTCTCCCTGTGTTCTCTACAGAACACGACCAGGTAGTTCTGTAGCACATGCCTTTCCCCTGTGTTCTCTACAGAACATGGCCAGGTAGGTCTGTAGCACATGCATTTTCCAAGTCTCTTGTTCCCTCATCCTTCAGGCCATTTATTTGGGATCCTTCCAAATGATCCACAAAGTTTGTTTCTCTACCCCCCATCTCTCCCCCACCCCGCTTCCTCCCCCGTCATCATAAATAAGCAAGGTTCACATAAATGACCTCCTCAGCCTTGGAGCCGGCACCTCTAAAACTGCTCCCACGTCTACGTCTTTTGGGTACTAACCAATATGGATGAACGTGGCCAACACACACCTCACCTCTTAACTCTGCCCATCCTCATAGTTTTCAGGAATGTGTGACCAGCTGCAGTATCGCCAATGGTTCCCTTGCAACAGATCTATCACAAACTTTCTTCAGAATGAACTTCTTCGTATTACATAGGAGAGCATTTATTGCTAATACACAGAAGTTTTACAGTCACATCTTAAAACAGTTCAGGAAAGGCTGGGGTCAGGTGGAGGTTTTTTTGTTTTTTGTTTTTGTTTTTGTTTTTTGTTTTTTTGGTGTTTTCTTTTCCCCAGCTTCCTTTTACGAAGATCTGGAGACCCGCTCAGAGGAATAGAGATGTTTCTCACATCTGTTTCCTTACAGACTAATTACCAAGGAGGGTCCTCTTCTGTCCTGAAGAAGACTCGATAGGTTTGGCAGGACACACTTGTGACAATATCAGTTGAGGCTCGGAAATGGAGTTAGGAGCAAGGGGCAATTTTTTTTTAAGGAACAAAGCTTAGGTATTTTTTAAGATGCTGATTTAGTGGGTTATTGAAAATGCTGCCCACATAGCCTTTTAACCCTCAAAGATATCAGATAACTTTTTTCTTGCTGTGAGATGAAGTAGCTGTCATTATCTCCGAAGGTCTGTATCATATTGGAATCTGTCAGTGCAGGTCAGGGAGTCCGCGGAGCTCTGGGCCCAGCTCGGGGACTGAATTACATTTCCCGGGCACAATGGCTGCAGAATGGGTGGGTGCTTTGTCATTTAAACTGCATAAAGAGGCAGAAATTGATTTTTATTGTGGATCTTCATATCTAATAAAGCTCCAAGGGGCTCTTTTCTTCTCCGATTGAATAGCCATTGAATGCTTTCAATCTAGCTCTGTGTTTCATGCCTAAACTGAATAGCGGGAAGGGGGAAAATAGATGGGAGAAAGAGGCCAAGTCACTTTCCAGATTGAAAAGGATATGGCAGAGAAATAAATAAAAAAATAAAATAAAATAAGACTATTTGGAAAAGCATTTAAGTGGAAAGGGGAACTTTCTTAAGGCTCTGGGGGAGAATTGCTTTTTGAAGTATGCGTGTGGCTGTGTGTATGCGCACACACGTGCAAATCCACTTCTAAGAGTGTGCGCGCAGTTGGAGGACTTTGTGTGCACGTGTAAAAATCTATTTATGTTCAACTAGCCAGAGATAAAGTGCTAACTACAAACTTGCCTCTAGAAGCCCATGCTGCCCATATTCACAGCCCAGACCCAAATAAATATCCAGATGGGGCTTGAGACGTAGTCTGAATGGTGTGGGGCAGGAGGTCTTGTTGGAAAAGGGAGAAATCACTATCGTTCCTTGTATAGAGGCTTCAAAAGATACTGGCTCTCAGACTCTCTTATATGCATGAAGTCAGGGAATCAATCTCTCAATGTAATAATCTACAAGAGAATTAAAATTCTTCTAGACACTGAACAGGGCTGGCAAGGACGCACACTTACTAAAGGCTCTTTCAGTCTTCTCTCTACTCAATCCCTGAAAACACCCTGATTCTTCGTAGCTGTGTGGGTGTTTGTGCTGTCAACCGTCAGCTGAAATAAATATCCAGTTCAACAAAAGGGCACCCAATACCTTCTCTAGCCACAGCCCTACTCTAAGTTCTAATCCTCCCCGGTTAAGACATTCCCCATGTTTGGCACCCCGGAAACTGCTGCTTCTGACAATAACCAAGTGACCTGGATGGAATCCATCCCTGTCTTTAGCTTTAAGCAAATAGCCAGTTATTTCACCAGCTATCATGACTGGTGTGAGGAGGACAGGGAAGTGGATACACTCACCCAGTCAGATTCAGATATTTTCATAAAATAGGAGAGGAAAGAACATGCTTTCATCCCAGACTGGAGTCTTGCAAGCTGGATTTGTGGCCACTAAGTTGAGCACGTGAAGGGAAGGCTTCCAAAGAATAGAAGCAGAATACAGAGAATCCAGCTGCAGAGCTGGAGCACAATCAGGAACCTCTGCGTCCAGATTTGCCTGATCTCCACCTAACTGAAACATTGCACTCAATTTGACTCACTTTCAATTTTGTTATTTGTAAGGAAAAAAAAACAACTTTATTTATATAGAGGATAATTGTCATTTGTAGAATTCTGTTTAAAAAGCTCTTTTCACCTTATGGGTCACAAACCGCTAGGTTGCGCTTCCGTAGCCCTGGGACCTGCCCCTCCCTCCTAGTGCTAGGCGAGCTCTGAACTGCTTGCCCTCCCTATCTCCCCTACTGAGGTCCATCTCTCTCACGGAGGTTGGAGACCGGACCCCAGGCAGATGTCTGCTGCACTTAAAATCCTGTGACAGCCTGAGAGCTTTAGGATTTACTTAAAACCTGATCTCCGACACGGTGTTTTCCAAACAGCTTTGCTGTTTCCACATGTTTACCAACATGAGTGTACACACGCATTCATACATACAGACACACACAAAACACACACAGGCAGTGCTTACGGACTCTTGTGAATTCCTCAGAAGAGCCTATCCTCTCTTTTCCTCTTTTGGTCTCTTTTCTGAGCATGCTTCCCTTATGCTCTGGGCTACCCCAACATTTCATACTTTAAAAAAACTGTCTCTAGAGCTCTCTCCCACCCCCTGTGTGGCCGCAGGTCCATCATGTGTCTGACCTCCATGCCAGCTCTAAACCAACATGGCTTCGTGGACTTTTGTCCCTCTCCCCTCTATGCTCCTCTCAGGACAGCTGTGGAGATCACAGTTCACCTGCCCTCAGGATTTTTCTTTTCATTCTAATAAAATTGTCCTAACTCTTCAAAACAAAGCAAAATACACAAAACCCCACTCACTGAAACCAAATGTTCATTGGTGAGTTTCTTTGGCCCAGGAGACATTTTCTTATACTTGCCATTTTATTCTATTCAAGTCTATTCTGTTCTACATTTTCCTTTTTAAAGGTTGGTTGGTTAATTCTGCTCCCCCAACCTAGAGGTTATTAAACAAAAATCCCCAGGATTAGGTGTGGGATACTATTCTTGTTTTCCCATCATAATGAGATTGTAAGACCCTATTGTTGAAGACCCCACAATCTTTGGTTGCATGACATACAGAAATCAAGCTGGAACCGAGCTGAGGGCGTTCTCCCTGCTGTCTAGCTTTCGTAGTGCCAGAAGGTGCTATGCGCCCACTGGGGGAGAGGAGGCATCAGTAGTCCAACCCAGCTGGGATCCCTGTGAGCTGTAATAACTGTCTACCAGGCAAGACGTGCTCCCTGCCTCAATGGAGGCATGGCTGTTATGGGAATAACCAAGTGCTTTCTGATTAGACTTGAGGCCTGCTGCACAAGCGGAAAATCCATGCCTGGTGTTGTAAATCTGGTCCAAAGCCCATGGCTGCAGAAGTCATCAGCCCTAGGTGGGAGCAAACTACTCTTTTGCTGAATGGTTAGACTGCGTTCTAAATGTTTATGGCTGACCGTAGATGACGGAGAAACTTCCCTTTGCACTAGGCACTAGTGAAGGAAGAGAACCCTGACTTGTTAAAATGCTAAGAATAAGTCTGCTGACTGCTCAGCCCTAAATAGGACATCTCTATCACCCCTCCACAGCTCAGGGAACATCAAGGAAGAGGGGAAGGAAGAGCCAGAGGTTTGGGGGTGCTGTGGACGGGGAAGTCTCTGAGCATGAACTGGCAGCAGCCCCAGTTACCTGCACAAACCCTGCACAACACAGGGACCTTCAGCATGCCAGCACGGATCCAGGAGAAGCTGGTGAGGCCCTCCTCCTCCTTTAGAAGATATGGCAGTCAGTGTTTGGTCGAGGATAGGGAGTCATTTCCTGAGGAGTGTGAGCCGCCATTCAGGGGCCCATGCGTACTCCAGGACGTACCCCCAACCATGTTCATACAAGCAGCCCTCGTTAATCTCAGTGGGTTACCAAAAAGAAGAAAGGAAGAAAGAACGGAGGGAAGGGAAGGAAGGGAGAGAAGGGGAGGGGAGGGGAGGGGAGGAGGGTAAGGTGGAGGGGAGTGGATGGGATGGGAGGGGCGGGGGATAGTTGGTTTGGTTTTGGTGAGGTTTTGCCGCCCCACTACCCCTCCCCATGATCCGTTGCCCTTTCTTTGCCTAAGAAAAGGGTTCATCCGAAAAGTGCCAAGCAGGACTTAATCAGCTCTCAACTCAGGTACGCATATTTAAAATGACAGATGTGGCCGTTGTCAATAATGATTTTTTAAATCAGCTAAAGGGATAAAGAGCTGGTTCAGTTGTTAAGAGCACTTAATTAACTGTTGACTGTACTACTAACTACTCTTTCGACAAACCACGTCACACTCTTTACCTGTAGAACATTCACCCTCCTTACTCTACCTTATACTTATTACTTACTCATATGTCACCTTATACTACTAACTGACTGTAACACAGTACTTTACGGCACTCACTTACTCTACTACTCTGAACACATACGACTACTATACACACTCCACCCATAACTGATAAACTACACCTTACCTTAAACGAACACTAGATAATACCTCTTACTATACACTAACCTGACTGTTCTTGCTGAGAACCCAGGTTTGGTCCCAGCACCCTCATGGTGGCTGAGAACTGTTTTTTAACTCCAATTCCAGGGATCTCAGGGTTTAAAGGGTTCTGGCCTGTTTGGGCATTGCACACATATGATCCATATATACATGCAGGCAAAACACGTTCAAATAAATAAATAAATAAATAAATAAATAAATAAATAAATAATAGAATAAATGCTTTAGAAGAAACAAGTCAGGTAAGCCATGACTCTGCAACTTAGTGTTTCTTTGCACAAGATTGACAGGCTTAAACACGGGTGTGAGCATAGTCCAGGAGGGTTTCAGATGTTTTTTTTAATAGACGTTAATTGATGTTTTATGTATTTCATACATCATTTTCAGTTTTCCATTTAAACATATTAATATACCCCTTTCCTTTACCCCACCCCAACACAGATTATGTATTCTGTGATACTGCCCTGCATCGTTTCCTCAGTCTCTTTTTTTTTTTCAGTTTCAGTCAGTTCTTTGATGCAGTCCCCTATTTCGTTGTTTTGTTGTTGTTGTTGTTTCCAGATGCATTATGCCCAACTGCTATGTACAAAAGCTCAGGGGGCCACACACAAGAAATACTTACAAAACTAGGTAATTGGCACTAAGCAAATAGCAACTAGCATCCACAATGAGGGGAACCAGTCGTCGTTTTGTTTTTTATTCGGTCTGTTGTTTTTTCTTTTTTTTTCTGGGCTGGGGTTACTTCACCTTTGTACTACGTTCACTCGCAATGAAAATGTCCTCTAGCTCCAGCCATTTTCCATGCCAAAGCTCGTGATGTCGTTTTCCTTTACTGCTGCATAGAACCCATTGTGTAGATGAGTACCACATTTTTTTCTTTATCCACTCATCAGTTGTGAGGGGCATTTAGGTTGGTTCCAGCTGCGTGCTATTGTGAAGATAGCGGCAATAAACAGGCCCAGGCATGTATATATCTGTGTGGCGTAAGATCTTGAGGGGACATGATGCCCAGATTGGGGGTATTGCTGGGTCGGGTGGCAAGTTCATTCCAAGTCTTCCAAGGGTTCTCCACACTCTATCCTTTCCATAGTGGCTGTACGATTTACATTCCCACCAGCATATGATGAGTGTTTCTTTTTCCCAAAAACCTCTCCAGCACTTGGTTATCATTTTTTTTTCTTGATCCTAGCCAGTTTATTGGATAAGATGATATCTTTTTTTTTTTTGTTTTTTTATTTTTTTATTTTGGATGTGAAATGAATTACTGTCTGCATGCAGTGGTCTTTGCACCCGTGCCCCTGTGATGCAAAAAAATTTCCCTCGAGGGTCAGAAAGAGGGTCCTCTCTCTCGGAATTTCCCCTGACTGAGTTTCGCTTCACCACCTGGAATGTGTTGAGTTTACAGAACGAAAGACGGGTTACGAGGTTGCTCTCTTAGATTTAAACTTAGGCCGACATGTGAGTGCTTGGGATCGAACCTGGTTCCTTCTGCAAGAGCGTCGGGTGCTCTTAATATAAACTTAACCGCTAGGCTATAAGTCTCTCTCCAACCCCGTAAGATTGATATCTTAAGTGGTTTTCTTGCATTTCTTTAATGATGTACTGATGTGAACACTTCTTGAGGTGTTCTCAGACATCTCTAATGCCTCCTTGTGAAGTCTCGGTTTCATTCTTTGCTCCATCTATTGAGCTGGGCATTTGTTTTTTCTCTTTTTTTCTTTGTTTTTTGAGTATATGTATTTATATTCTGAAATCAATGCTTGTCAGAATGTATCTGCAGTGAAGGTTTCCCCCACTCTCTCTGTGGGATTCTCTTCACTTCCTTGATTGTTCTTTGATGTCAAAAGGCCGTTTGTTGATTGGATTTGTCCCTATTTAGTCAATTTGTTCGACCTTAATGCTTGTGCCGCTGCTGTTTATTTAGGAAGTTTCCTTTTCCTACAAAACAAACACATCAAAACCAAAAACCATGTCTTGGTAGCCTGGCTGCCAATTTTTCTTCATATCACCTTCAGAGTTTGGGGGTTTCACGTTGAGGTCTTTAATATACAATCAATCTGAGTTGGACTTTTAGTGAAACAATACAGGAGAACAAGCGAGTAGGTAGGGGTTAATTTTTTTTTTTTTTTTTTTAGGTTTTGTGTTTGTTTGTTCATGAGCAAAGTGGTTTTGTATGGCCTTCTTTCTTCTTAGCCCTGTTTGTCTCCTCTGGCATTGCCTTTTCTCCTTCTTGGTTCTCTTTTTCTTCACTTGCTATCTTGTTAGTGCTGCTCTTTTTCCATTTGTCGTCTTTTTTGCCCCCCTTGTAAAATATGAGATAGCTGAAATGTATGACCATTGGTCTTGGATCTATTTGCTGATCTTCTCGGTTGATCTTTGGTTCCACATTTTGGTCACAAAAGTCTGGTTTTTTGTGCCAGTACAGATGCTGTTTATGACTAATGCCCTGTCAGTATAGTTTGAAGTTTGGTATAGAGATCCCCCCTTGTGTAGCTCTTTTCACTCAGGTGTGTTGTTGTGTTTTGCTATTCGGGGGTCTTTCGTTTTTTTTTGTTTTTTTTTTTTTTATTTTTTGTTTTCTTTCCAATAATTTAAAGAACAGATTTTGTTTCCAACCAATCTGTGAAGTAAACTCTTTGGGGGGGGGTTTCAGATTTTAATAGGGAAACTTGCATCTTTATTTTTAGAGATGAAACTGGAATTAATGTTTCCTAGTTAAGTAGTGTTTTTGCTAGGGGTTATACCCAGGTTTTTGAGTCTGCTAGACAAGAGCTCTACCACTATTAACTGTACCTATGACTTTATTGCCAGTGAACTCCATAGATATGTTTTAAGGGTGCATTTTAAAACAGTTTTGAAAATAGTTGACTACAGGTAGTACTACGTTAACTACTCTCTCTTTAAAATTCTTTTTTTTTTTTTAATTTATTGTATTTTTTTTGTGTTGATTACTGTCTGCATGCAAGTTTGTGCCAAAAAAGCCCTGTGTTGTCACAATGCCGCGGGGTCAGAAAGAGGTGTCGATTCAACCCTCCGGAACTGGAGTTCTCCTCCGGAATTGGAGTTAGGTTTCTAGATGCTTCTTTATCTCATGTCCATGTTGTGTGCGGCTGGTGATCGAACCCGCGGTTCCTCTCTGTAAGAGCAAGTCGTACTCTTTTAACACGCTATGGGCGCATGTCTCCTGCCCCTCCCCCAAAATTCTACCTAGAGAATATTTTTCCCTCCCTTTCCTTAACTCTTAGGTTCTGCTTGGCCTTGTCCACCCCATTTCTCCAAATCCTATATGTTTCTTTTTTGCTGAAATTTTAAATTTATTTTTAAAGACAATTGATTGTTGCAATCCTGTGGAACACATCTTTAATCTAGAGAATATTTTTAAAGAGAAAAACCCTCTGAATTATTTTTATCTTTAATTTTTGAAAAAAATTCACAGGGTCTTGCTTTGTCCTATTTAACTATTAATGTTACATTTAGAAACTGAAACAAAAAATGAGTAGACAGAGAAAAATTGAAACATGTCAGTAAATTGGCTTTTCAGTCTACTTTATTGTTCAAAGGTATTATCTAGCCCAGATGAAAAGTTGTGAACCACAAACCATGCTGTTAATAGAAAAAAAAGAATGCTTATAGATTTAGTTAGCAAGTAATAGCTTAAAACATATCTTCACCCAGTTAAAACTGTAGTATAAACTCAAGTATCAAGTTGCTTTCAATTATTTGTATACTTAAAAATATATACACTGGGGGATTTCCACAAGACACCATTGAAGCCCCAGACTAGGATTTGCGGTTGCTTCAGTCAGGCAGTTCAGGGTGTCGTATCATGATATTGAATTGATCTTGCCATTGGCTGTGTGGAGCGTGTGTGGGGTGGAGTTTTCCTCCCAGCTGGTATAAAATGTGGGTTTGTGTGCAGTATTGCGTTGTGGTCTTCCCCAAGCACCTGAAACACCGGTCCCCCCACCACCGGGCCACAGGCTAAATAAACAACAACCACCCCCCGACACCAACAACCACCCCCCCCACCCCCCACCCCAACCACATACTGGGATATGCCGAAAGAGTGAGTGTCCAAGGTGGATTTCCTTTGGTAGAACCTTCAGAACAGAAAAGGGAAGAGTGAGTTAGAACTCTAAATCAGCCAATCAAAGTCAGAAGACAAAATAAAAGTCTGAACAATCAAGTCAAAAAACCTCCATAACAAGGAGACAAAGGAAGAAAAAAACAACAAATCAATCAAAACAAGAACAAGCAAAAGGCTTCTGAGGAGGCAAGCAAAGCAAGCCTCAACAACAGTGTGAAGTGGCATTTGGGATTCACATTGAATACAGGCAAGGAAGAGAGACCAATATGCCAGGACACGAAGAAAAGACGAGACAACATGGGAAAAAAACGAGTGCAGGATAATTCCCACACCAAGACACTCAACCTGTGGAACTCATACATGGGATTCCCCCTGGGGATGGCCCAGGACACCAGATACTAAGAGTACAATTGTGAACATACTTAAAGAAGTCCAAGACTATAACAAAGAAGATCAAAGAAATCATTAAGAAATGAAAAACTCAAACAGAAGGACCTAGAAGGAGACAAATTGACAAACTCTGGAAGTAAGTGTGAAACACTGAAAATATCCCATGTTGAAAAACGAAAAAAGACACCAACGCTAAGCCAAAGAGCTACTGAAAGAGACCGGAAGCTTCCAAAAGGAAGTGGAAATACAAAAAATCAGAAGATGAAATGAAAAAGAAATCAAACACTCATCCCAACAACGCGGAAAGGAATGGTACAAAAGCCTCACACAGTAGATAATGGAGGAACAGAACAAAGACTATCAGACCCTGGAAGATAACACAGAACAACTACAAAACCATCAGTAACTATTACAAATTTTAAAAATACACCAAACGTGGAACAACCAGGAAACTGTGGTCGAACTAACTGAAAGTACAGAATACCCAAACCTACCTCCATCATAGAATTAGATTAAGGTAGAAGAATCGGAATGTAATTGTCAAATTTATACTGAGAATAATAATGAATTAAATTCACCAAACTAAAAAAAAAAAAAACTAAACCAATACTAATACAAGAACAAGTACATATAAACTTCCATAAAATCAAAAAGAAAAGAAAAAAGAAACTCTCCATGCCATATCATGATTTGTTAAAAAAACTAGATGCCCAAAACAAAGAACAACAATCTTAAAGCCACAAGATAAAAACAACAAGTGACCTACTAAGGGGAAAACCCATCAGAATTACAACTAATGACTTCTCAGTGCAAACTCTGAAAGCAAGAAATGTAAGGCAACGCATTTCCCAGTTTAACGGACTATAGAGTGCCAACCCAGGTTACTATACACAGCAAAAATGTCTATTATAAGTTGGAAGAGGAGGAAAAATCTTCCAAAATTGACAATAAATAAGATGAAAGACTACAATGTTCAAGGCGCGCTTGGTGGCGCACGCCCGTTAATCCTAGCACTTGGGTGGGCAGAAGAACAGAAAAAAAAAGGCGGATCTTTGTGAGTTCACAAGAGGCCAGGCCTGGTCTACAAGGTGAGTATTCAGCCTTTTACGACAGCTGGGTGGCTACAGGGTGAGCACCCTGTTCTCTCGAAAAGACAAAAAAAAACAAATAAAAAAGTTACTTACCTGTCCAGAAAAACCAACCTTCAGAGAATACTTGAGCAATTCAAAGACAGTAAGGAGAACCACCTAAGGCACAGAAAGAGAAATCAATAAAAAGCATAACTGCAGAAGTAGGAACCTAAACCAAAACTGCAAATGGAGAATAAGGTGAAGGAAGCAAACACTGATTTCCAGTTTAACTAAATAATTAATGGACTAAGCTTCCCAATCAAAGACATAAAGACTGGAGTAGTTGGATTTAGGAAACAAAACCCATCTAGTATGCTGTCTACAAGAAATGGATCTTACCTTCAAGGATACGGAAGGCACCACCTAAGTGAAAGTGATGGAAGAAACATACTCCAAGCAAATGACAAAAAAAAAAAAAAGAAAAGGTGCCTATTTTTTGTTTATCAATAGCTCAAGGAAGAAGCTATTTTAATATCAACAAAATAGACTTCAAATTAAAAGAAATCGAACGAGACAAATGATAGGCCATCTACATGTTTTATAATAAGGAACAATTCACCAAGAAGATTTCACAATTATGAATATATATGCACCAAACTCTTGTGCACCAAATTATAAACGCAATTCTCCAGGACCAAAATCACACACTAACCCCACTACACCTTGAACACATATTGAAGTAAGAGACTTCAATACCCCACCACCCACGTGAGCCCTTTGGACCAGGTTCAAACGGCAAGAATAAACCGCGAAACATCTGTGAACTGAATGATATGATACAACAACAAGAAACACTGGACCTCACAGACATTAACGAATATTGTCAACCAACTACACCAGAGAAATACACTTTCTCTCTCTTTATTCTACTAGCAACAGCGCATCCCACTCGCCTACTACCAAAGATAAAACTTTCCCAAAATCAACCACATACTGGGACAGAAGGAGAAACCTCCACAAATACAAAAAGATGAAATAATTCCATGCATTTCTATCGACCCACAATGTCAATAAAGCTCATATCCACACCAAAAGCCTACCACAAAAAACAAGGAGAAAAAACAAAAAAAAAAAAAAAAAAAAAAAAAAAAAAGATAAAGAAAGAAATAAAAGCATTCCTGGACTGAATGACAATGATAATATAATATAACATAACAAAACCTATGGATACTTTAACAGCAGTCCTAGGAGGGAAGTATATAGCCCTGGTGCCACATAAGAAAAAATCAGAAAGATCACAAGTGAACTATCTAACGCTGCAGCTAAAAAGCACTGAGATACAAACATGGAGGAACCGCTAAACACGACAGGAATAAATAACAAAATCAGTTGCAGAAATCAATGAAATATAAACAAGAAAACAGATACAAAAAAAAAAGAAAATGAAAATGAATCCATCCAAAGTTTGTTCTTTGAAAGAATAACAAGATGGACAGATCGCTAGCCCAGTTGACCAAAAGAAAGAAGGAAGCAAACTGCCGAATCAATAAATCCATGATGAAAAGGGAAATATCCAACAGACAATAAAAGATCCAGACAATCATAACGGGAATACTTAAAAAACCCATACTCTAACTCTACCCTACTACCAAGTTTTGAAAACCTAGAAGTTATGGATGAATATCGGAAATCCTAGGAATCACCAAAGATCACAGAAGATATTGACACCGTAAAGCTTAAACAAAAACGACCCATAATATAAAGAAGAAATTGAAAGATGTAATGATAAGAAACCTCCCAATTAAAAAAAAAAAAAAGGCCCAGGCCCAGACAGTTTCATCACATCACAGCAGAATTTCTATAAAATATAAAACAATTTCAAAAAAAGACCTACAAACATTATTACTCAAATTGTTTAGAGAGATACAAACAGGATTCTCCCAATTCCTTCTATGAAGCCGCATCACACTAATACCAAACCAGTTAAAGATACAACGAAAAAAAAGTAAACTATAGACCCAGTTCAATAATGAACACAGATGCCAAAATCTAAACAGTAGAACTTACTGGAAAATCGGCATAGGACCCACATCAAGAAGATCATCCATATGAACAAGTTGGATTCATAACAGAAATGTAGGGATGGTTCAACATATGAAAATCAATAATATCATCAAAAATATAAATGGACTGGAAGACAAAAACCAAACCGAATCATCTCAATTGACGTGTAAAAAGAAAAAGCCTTTGACAAAGATCCAGCATCCCCTTCATTAGAGTAAAAAGAGGAAAATTAAAGCCACATAGATCATTTGAAAATTTCCAGTAGCTATGCTGTTAAAAAGTAAATAAATAGGTGAACAAGTTTAAAATTTTTATTTAACCTTAAATATAAAACACACACACACACACATAGCGGCGGCTAGGTAACCTTCTTACGGCTCCATCTTCATGTTTATAATGGGTCTTTAAAATCCAATGTACATTTTCTCTTATAGTAAATTCAGATCTGGCTGCTACATTTTTTAATTATAACTCTTGAAGTGGTATTTTGGCATTTCATTAATCTTAGAGTTAAAAGTAATGTTTGGGGCTGGGTGAGTGGGCACAGAAGGTAAGGTCAGGCGGATCTCTGTGAGTTCAAGGGCAGCCTGTTCTATAATAGTGAGCGCCAGGCCACCTGGGACTAAAAGGGACCGTCTCACAAAGACAAAAAAAAAAAAAAAAAAAAAAAGTAGATGTTCATAACCAAATTTTTTCCAAATATTTTTAAATTCCAAGAACCAGTAATTGATTATTAATTTAGATTGTGTTTAAAATTCCAATAAGTTGAGCTGGAGAGGTAGCCTAGGCGTTAAGAGCACCGACTGTCTGGCAAGATCCGGGTGGTTCGAGCCCCAGCACCCACATGGGTGGGCTGAGAACCGTCTGTACTAAAGTTCCAGGAGAACTCCAGTTCCAGGAGAAGTCTGAGACCTTGTTCTGCCCTCCCGGCATTGCACGACACGGGTTTTGCACAACCTACATGCAAGACAGTACATTCATACACATAACGAAAATAATAAAAAATTTTTTAAAGATTTTCAATAAAGTTAAACAATTAAGCCCAGTGTGATGGATGGCTCACACCTGGTAGAGTAGAGAAAGGCAGGAAGGATATTAGAAAGGTTGAGGTCAAGCTAGCTACATAGTAAGTTCCAGGTCAATCGGACCTACCTGACTTACAGTGCCAGACTCTGTCTCAAAAAAATAAAAATAGTTTCCTTGGGTTGCATTAATCATCTTTTTCCCTTTTTTAAAAAAACAGAGTTCTTCGGAGTGTGTGGCACAACGCCTTTTATCCTAGCAATCAGGAGGCAGAAGGCAAGTGGATCTCTATGAGTTTCAAGGCCAGCCCTTCTACAATAGTGACCTCCAGGCAAGCTAGGACTAAAAAGGGGACCCTGCTCAAAAAGGACCCTGTCCGGAAAAACAAACAAAAAAAACCCCAAATAATAAATAAATGACCAAGTCCACGAACTATAGCGTTGTTTGGCATGTTTCTTTCTATGTAGACTAGGCTGACCTAGAATTTGTGGCAATCCTCCTGCCCTCTGCTTCGTGCATCTGGGATTACAGCCATAAACCACCATGCCCATCCACTCTACTCCTCTTTAAATGCTCAAGTAGCTACCTGTGCCTGGTGTGTGCCACAGTGCACTGCATACACATTCAATAATGGTTGCCAGACCAGTTTGTTTTGCATTACCTCACCAGCTAATTTAGCCACCAATTAAACAAAAAAGCTACTTGAAATTCTTCCAAAAGAGACTTGTTAGCAATATTGCCAGTTAGTGATAACTATGAAATGTTTCAAAGTGTTCTTACAGTTTTTTTTTTGTGTTGGTTTGTTTTTTTTTGGTCTTTTGAGACAGGGTCTCCCTGAGCCCCAGCTGTCACCCTGGAACTCACTCTGGAGACCAGGCTGGCCTTGGAACTCACGAAATATCCGCCTTGCCTCTGCCTCCCAATTGCTAGGATTAAAGGCAGGCGCCACAACGCTTTGGTTTCTACAGTTTTATTCATAGTAACACTCTTTGTTCATGTGTAGAACAGGAACTTTCTGAGTCATCAGGGAATCTCTCTGAAATGCTTGAATTCTTTGATGACACTCATTTATTTGTGATAATTTGAGGATCTTAAAATCCTTTAATAACTATGGTGATGGATATCAAAATGACTAATCATGAATGGGAAAAGCTGAGTGCTTCCACCACTACTACCTTCACATCAAAACACTACTATATGAACCTTACTTTTTTTTTATTTTTTTATTTATGGTTTATTATATGTATGAATGTACTGTCTCATATAGGTTAGTGCACCTGTCCCGTGATGCCTGAGGTCAGAAGAGGGCGGCAGATCCCCCTGGAGACATGGAGTTAAGAGACAGTTCCATCCGCCCCCATGTGGGTCTGGGGATCGAACCCAGGTCCTCTGCAAGAGCACGGCACTCTTAAAACCCGAGGACCATCTCTCCAGCCCATTAACTACTTTAACAATTCAAACTGATGTAAATCTCCCCATATACATTCAATGTTCCATGGCTCCAGTAAACTAGGTAAAAAGTTTATTTTTGTAGGAGGACAGCATTGCCTTCCAAAGAGAGAAGTAATACACAAGCTACGCCTGGATATTGTAATGGGATTTTCAATAGAAGGTGTAGAATGGTTCCTCTAATCAGTTAAATTAATCTTCCTAAAGCAAAGGGAGAGACTAGGACAACGTTGTAAACCCTCAACAACACATAGACCATTAAAAAAAAAAAAAAAAGAAGGGAAAAATGATCTTAGAAAATGTGGGTAGATTGGGGCTTGGAGAGATGGCGTAATGGTTAAGAGCGCAGACTGCTTCTTGCAGGACTGGGTTAAGTCCCCCAGCCACCCCACATGGCGGGTGAGAACCGTCTTTAACGCCCAGTTCCAGGGGAATCCGACCCCTCTTCTGATTTCTGAGGCATTGCACAACAGTGGTACAGATAATAAACTTTATCATTGGGGGCACTATCCTTCTATCCTTTCTAAACTACCTTTTTACACAACTTTTCATTTCTTGGCTTAAGGTGAGGGAGTGCTGGTCTCCCATCTAGCTACTGCACTTCTCAGCACCTCTCCACTCCATCGCCTATCATGATGCTATACAGTACACTTATTACATTGTCTACCCTCAGGGAACACAAATGCCCTGGCTCCCCACAGCTCTGATCACAACTGCCAATCCATTCCTGTAGTTACAAAAAAACACTTGAAAATATTTCTCCTTAATCAGCCCCTTCCCTTCAGCAGTAAATATTACGCAGAGGCTTGCTCGGGCCTGGTTTTGTGTAGAGATGAGTAAGTTGCTGGTCTGCTGTGGAGTTTGCCATGTTGCTGATAAGGTTTGAATATTCCTGCTTCTTTTCCATAGCATGGAAAAAAACGGGCTTTGGATTTTTCAGCTTCCAAATTCCCTCTCCACTTGTGGAGAGTTTTTCATTTTCTGTGGGAATTTTGTGAATTTTTTATTTTTAATGAATTGTATTACATTGTGCCTCTGAGAAAGGGGAGACCTGTCAGTGGAGATTTCAGCTAAGACTTTCAGGAAGATTTGCTGAAGTCATGCAAAGCATGCAAGGTGGCAGAGAGGGACTGCAGTCTATGAAGATGAAAAGGTATGCATGCCTGTTTTAGTTTGGTTCTCCACTACTTTGACAAAACACTCTAACCAATACTAACTTGAGGAGAAAAGGGTGTGATTTTTGGGTCACTCTCCCAGTCAAACAGTTCATCACTGAGGGGAGCCCAAGGTAGGAACGCAGGGCAGAAACCTGGAAGGCAGGAGCTGAAGGCACAGGCCATGGAGGAAAACTACTTACTGACTTGGTCCCCTGGCCCATACTCAGCCTGCTTTCTTATAACAGTACAGAACCACCGCCCANGCACTCTTTCCCCCACTCCTTACGCGCTCCCTTGGCGGCTGCCTTTTCCCCCCTCTTCTCTTCTGCCACAAAACCCCTGCCCCTACTGTCCTTCCTTTCCTACGTGCGTTCCCCACCAATAGTTTCTTTTCTACTTTCGTTCTCTTTCTTCTCCGATCGTCCGGGCCGCCTCGTCCCTGCTCCCCCCTATTTTTTCTTCCCCGCACGTAGCCCCTTCTCATTTTTTCCGGTACCCGGCGGTCCTTTTTGTTTTTGGCCACCTCCTCCTCTCCCGCCCCCGTCCCCTTCCCCCTCCCCTCCCCCCTCCACCTCCCCTTCCCCCCCTCCCCGCCCCCTCTTCTTGGCCCCCTTGTCAAATATGAGATGGCTGAAATTGTATGTGCTCAGATTTGGATCTTCGGTTTTGTTCCATTGGTCAACAGGTCTGTTTTTGTGCCAGTACCAGGCTGTTTTTATGACTATAGCCCTGTAGTATAGTTTGAAGTCTGGTATAGAGATCCCCCCTGTGTAGCTCTTTTCACTCAGGGTTGTTTTGGCTATTCGGGGTCTTTTGTTTTTCCAAATGAATTTAAGAACATTTGTTTCCAAGCCTGTGAAGAAACTCTTGGGGGGGGGGTTCAGATTTTAATAGGGAAACTTGCATCTTTATTTTTATGAGATGAAACTGGAATTTAATGTTTCCTAGTAGTAGTGTTTTTGCTAGGGGTTATACCCAGGTTTTTGAGTCTGCTAGACAAGAGCTCTACCACTATTAACTGTACCTATGACTTTATTGCCAGTGGAACTCATAGATATGTTTAAGTCATTTTAAACATTTTGAAATAGTGACTGTGGTAGTACTACTTTAAAATTCTTTTTTTTAATTTATTTTTGTATATGTATAAATGTACTGACTGCATGCAAGTTTGTGCACCCGTGTTGTGCAATGCCGCGGAGGTCAGAAGAGGGTGTCAGATTCCCCTGGAACTGGAGTTCTCCTGGAATTGGAGTTTCAGATGGTTCTTAGCTGCCATGTGTGTGCTGGGGATCGAACCCGGGTCCTCCGTAAGAGCAGTCGGTACTCTTAACCGCTAGGCCATGTCTCCTGCCCCTAAAATTCTACCTAGAGAATATTTCCCCCTTTAACTCTTAGGTTCTGCTTGGCCTTGTCCACCCCATTTCTCCAAATCCTATATGTTTCTTTTTTGCTGAAATTTTTAAATTTATTTTTATAAGAAATTGATTGTTGCAATCCTGTGGAACCATCTTTAATCTAGAGAATATTTTTAAAGAGAAAAACCCTCTGAATTATTTATATATTAAATTTTTTGAAAACAAAATTCACAGGGTCTGCTTTGTCCTATTTAACTATTAATGTTACATTTAGAAACTGAAACAAAAAATGAGTAAAAAATGAAACATGTCAGTAAATTGCTTTTCAGTCTACTTTATTTTCAAAGGTAATTATCTAGCCCAGATGAAAAGTTGTGAACCACAAACCATGCTTTTAATAGAAAAAAAGAATGCTTAGATTATTAGCAAAGTAATAGCTTAAAACATATCTTCACCCAGTTAAAACTGTAGTATAAACTCAAGTATCAAGTTGCTTTCCATTATTTGCTATACTTAAAAATATATACAACTGGGGGATTTCCCAAGACCACCTGAAGCACAGATAGGATTTGGGTGCTTCAGTCAGGCAGATTGCTTGGTTTGATTTAATTGTCTTTGGCTCCATTGGCTTGTGTGGCTGTGGGGGTGGAGTTTTCCTCCCAGCTGGTATAAAAGTTGGGTTTGTGTGAGTCTTGAGATTGGTGATTTCCCAAAACTACCTGAAACACAGGTACCGGGCCACAGGCTAAATAAACAACAACCACCCCCCGACACCACAACCACCCCCCCACCCCCCACCCCCACCAACTGGGAATGCCGAAAGAGTGAGTGTCCAAGTGGATTCTTTGGAGAACCTTCAGAACAGAAAGGGAAGAGTGAGTTAGACTTCTAATACAAAGCCTAAAGCTCAGACAAGTCAACCCTCCATAAGCAAGGAGAAAAGGAGAAAAACAAATCAATCAAACAAACAACAAAGGCTTCTGAGGGAGGCAAGCAAAGCAAGCCTTCAACACAGTGAAGTGGCATTTGGGATTCACATTGGAATACAGGCAAAGAGAGACCAATATGCCAGGGACACGAAGAAGAGACAACATGGGAAAAATGCAGGATAATTCCACACCAAGCTCCACCAACCCTGTGGAACATTCCTACAGTGGGATCCCCCTGGGGATGGCCCAGGACACAGATACTAGAAGTACAATTGTGAACATACTTAAAGAAGTCCAAGACTATAACAAGCAAATCAAAGAATTAAGAGAATGAAAAACTCAAGAAGGACCTAGAAGGAGACAATGACAAACTCTGGAAGGAAGTGGAAACACTGAAAAGATCCCATGTTGAAAAAGAAAAAGGAAACCAACCAGCGAAGCAAAGAGCTACAGAAAGAGACTGAGAAGCTCCAAAAGGAAGTGGAAATACTAAAGAAATCAGAAGATGAAATGAAAAAAGAAATCAAACACTCATCCAATCAAGAGGAAAGGAATGGAAAAAGCCTCAGAAGTAGAATGGAGGAAGCAGAACAAAGACTATCCATATGTTTAAATTATTGTATTTATTTATTTGATTATTATAATTTAAAGGGATTCACAATAAGAGCACAGTTGTTTTTCAGATCACAAGTGAACAATTGCTAGCTTGCTGACAATTAGGTATTGATGGCTAGCATCCACAGATGAGGGATCCATTTGTCGTGTTGGTTTTTTTTCTGGACTGTGGTACTTCACTCTTTCAGATTAAGTCTTGAGTTCAATCCAATTTTACCTGCAAAGCTCATGATGTCATCTTTTCTTTCTTACTGCTGAGCATAAGAACTCCAATTGTGTAGATGTCCACAGTTTTCTCTTCCTCCTAGTTGAGGGGCACTTGGGTTGGTTTTCCGCCCATGCTAATGGTGGAAGAGAGCATGAAATGAAATACATGGCTGTGCTTGTATCTCTGTGGTAAGATGATTCTGTGGGTCAAACCCAGGAGTGGATGGCTGGGCAGTGGCAATTCATTCAAGTCTTCCAAGGGTTCTCCACACTGTTTTCCATAGTGGATGGTACCAAGTTTTTACATTCCCACCAGCAGTGGATGAGTGTTCCCCTTTTCCCACAACTCCTCCAGCACTTGTATATTTTTTCTTGATCCAGCCAGTCGTATTAGAGTAGAATAATTCATTTAAAGTGGTTTTGATTGCATTTACCTGTAATTAGAGCACGTTTGAACACGTCTTAAGAAGATTGTCTTCTCAAGCCATCTACTCTAATGCCTCACTGCGAAGTCTCCGTTCCAGGCTCTTTTGCTCCATATAGTTGAGTGGGTCAATTTTTTTCTTCATCTTTGTTGTTTTGAGTAGCTCGGTTTTTTCTTGGAAATCAGTGCTTTGTCAGATGCTTCTGTGGTGAAGATTTTACTCCCACTCTGTGGGTTTTTCTACTTCACTTCCTTGATTGTTTCCTTTTGAAGTACAGAAGCTGTTTGAGTTAATGAGGTCCCATTGGTCAATTAAGTCACCTTAATTCTTCACAACTGCTGTCCTGATTTAGGATAGACCTTTTCCTACCCCTATGTCTTGTAGTACTGCTGCAAACGTTTTCTTCTAATCACTTCCAGAGTTTGGTTGGGTTTCTACTGTTGAGGTCTTAATTCCATCTGGAGTTGACTTTTATACAGGTGTGAGAGATAGGGGTTTAATTTCATTCTTCTACAAGTGGTGAGCCGTTTTGCCAACACCACTTGCATAAGATGCGTCTTTCCTCCCATTGTGTCTTCTGGGCCCCTTGTCAAATTATGAGGTGGCTGAAATGGTATGTGCTTAGTTTGGATCGTCAGTTTGTTCCATTGGTCCACAGGTCTGTTTTTGTGCCAATACCAAGCTGTTTTTTTTTTGTTTTTTTTTTGACTATAGCCCTGTAGTATTGTTTGGATGTTTGAAGTCGGGTTATAGAGATACCCCCCTGTGTAGCTCTCTTTTCACCTACTCAGGGTGTTTTGGTCGATTTGGGGTCTTATATGTTTTTTGTTTTTATTTTATATTAGCATTTTTTTATTTTTTTTCCCAAGCCCATGAAGAAAATCTTGGGGATTTTAAGTGGTATTGCCATTAAATCTATACAAAGTTTGGGTAGGATGGACATTTTTACTAGATTAATTTTCTCCAATCCATGAGCATGGAGGTTTTTTTCCATCTTCTGATGTCTTCAATTTCTTTCTTCAAGGGTTTAAAATTTTTTTGCTGTAGAGATCTTTGGGTCTTTGGTTATGTTTGTCCTAGGTATTTTATTGTTTGTGACGCTATTGTGGGGAGGAAGGTCTCCTTGAAGTCCTTCTTCAGTTGCGTGTTGTTGGTGTAGAAAAAGGCCATTGATTTTTCCCTAGGTTGTTAATTTTGTATCCTGCCTTTTTACTGAAGCTCTTAATCATTCTAGGAGTTTTCTGGTGGAGTTTTTTAAGCATCCCTTAAGTACACAATCATATCATCATCAAAAAGGATAGCTTGAACTTCCTCTTTTCCAAGTAGTACTCATTTAAATTTCCTTTCTTGCCTTATTGCCCTAGCAAGTGTTGCAAGCACTATATAAGAGAAGTGGTGACAGGGGCAGCCTTGATGAGTTTCTACCTTTAAATGGAATGCTTTTGTCGTGTCACACAATCACTCACATTGTATGATGATATATGGGCTGTGGAGTTTGTATATGGCTTTGATTACTGGAGGAATGATCCCGCCAATCCAATTCCTCTAGGACTTTTAAGCATGAAGGATGCTGAATTTTTTCAAAGGCTTTTTCAGCATCAATTGAGATTGATGGTGTGGTTTTTGTCTTCCCGTCCATTTTATATGTTTGATGATATTTATGATTTTCACATGTTGAACCATCTCTACATCTCTGGTATGAATCCAACTTGGGCATGATGGATGATCTTCTTGATGTGGGTCTTTATGCGATTTGCCAGTATCCTGGTTTAGAATTTTGGCATCTGTGTTCATTAGTGAAATGGGTCTATAGTTCTCCTTTTTGGTTGAACCTTTACCTGGTTTTGGTTAGAGTGATGTTGGCTTCTAGAAGGAATTTGGGAGAAAATTCGCTGTTTTTCTCCTCTCAATTTCTGTAATAATGGTTGTAGGTCTTATGAAATGTTTTTATAGAATTCTCTCTTGTGAACTGTCTGGGCCTTGGGCTTTTTTTGAATTGGGAGTATTCTTATTACATCTTCATTTCCTTCTATATTATGGTCTGTTTAATAAGCTTTGGTCAATCTCTTCTTGGTTGAGCTTGGGATTCTAGGATTTCAGATATGCATCCGTATTTCTTCCTAGGTTTCAAACTTGGTAGAAGTATAGTTTTTTGAAGTATTCCCGTATGATTGTCTGGATCTTTTCATTGTTTCCTGTTATGATAGTTCCCTTTTCATCATGGAGTGTAATTGATTCGGAGTTGTTCCTTCTTTCTTTTGGTCTTTTGGCCATGGGCTAGAGTTTTGTCTATCTTGTTTATATTCTTTCAAGAACCAACTTTGGATTCGATGATTTTTTTTTGTATTGTTACTTTGTTTCCTATTTCATTGATTTCTGTTCGGCACTGATTTTGTTATTTAAAGGATTCCTGTCTGTTGCATTTATAGGGTTCATCCATTGTTGTATCTCAAGTGCTTTTAGATGCACCGCGTTAGATAGTTTCACTTGGGCTCTTTTTGTTTTTCTAATGTAGGACAACACCCAGGCCTATAAAATTACCTCTTAGCACTGCTTTTAAAGTAATTCCCATAGGTTTTGTTTATTGTATAGAAATCATTGTCTATTGCAGGTCCAAGAAAATGCTTGTGTCCTTCCTTCTTTCATTTAAATCCTCCTTCTGCGAGGCATTGGGACTCCAATGTATTATTCAAGACTGTTTGTAGCGTCACCCTCCATTTTGTTCATTGTAGATAAGTAGGGCTTAATTCTGGTGATTGGATAATGTTGATAATGAGCCTTTTTATTGCAATTGCAACAAAATTTGTGGCCCTGATAGAATTGCTGTAAATTTATTTCAACAATCTTTTTGTATTTTGTTGAGTTTTTTTCTGTGTCCCCAATTAGGTGGTTGATTTTGGAAATGTTGCATGGGGTGCTGATAGCGTAGAGATCAGATCAATTCTCTGGTGAAGTTTTGAAAAATGCAAGTTAAAATGACCAAAGTGAGGGGGAGGTGGATGTCTGTGAGTCTGTGAGGTGCAATGTGCTCGTAATCATGCAGTATGACAAGTGTTTCTCTGGGTTTTAGTCTTTGTCCTGTTGAAGACCTGTCCCAAAAAGGGCTCAGTGGGGGATTTGAAGTCTCTCTTACTTCAATATGTGTTCAAATGAGTGTATTTGTGGGGTGAGTGTGTGGATTTGTGGTCCTGGAGAATGTCCTTTATCCACGTTTGGTGCAAAAAACGCAAGAGGGTGCCAACCCGAAAGTTGGGTGCATAAGATATTCATAATTGTGAAACTCCGTTCGTTCTTGGGGTAGAATTTTTCCTTTGATAAACATGTAAGGGATTTCTTTTTGTTCCTTCTGATTTCTTTTACTTGAAGTCTATTTGTCTGATATTAAAAATAACAACCCTGCTTTCTTTTTGGAACCATCTGCTTGGAATATTTTATTTTTTTTTTCTGTTTTGCTTGGAGATTTTTTTTTTTTTTTTTTTTTTTTTTTTTTTTTTGTTTTTTTTTTTTTTTTTTTTTTTTTTTGTTTTGTTGTTTTTTTTTTTTTTTTTTTTTTTTTTTTTTTTTTTTTGTTTTTTTTTTTTCCATCCTTTCACTTTAAAGGTGACCTAGTCACTTGAAAGGTAAGATTCATTTCTCTGTAGGAACAGCATATAGGATGGGTTCTGTTTCTCTAATCCAACTCCCAGTTTATCGTCTTTTGATTTGGGAAGCTTAGTCCATTAATTTTTAAGGTTTATAACTCAATAGGGTGTGTTGCTTCCGTTCACCTTATATATCCTTTGCAGTTTTGGTTTAGTTTTTACTTCTGCAGTTATGCTTTATTGATTTGATCTCATTTTCTAGTGTTGAGTGCCTTGGAGTGAGTGTGCTTCCTCGTTCTTCTGTCTTTGTGAATGTGCTTCATTTGCCAAGTATTCTCCTGAAAAAAGGGTGGTTTTTCCTGACATGTATTNTAGTATTTTTTTTCCATCCTTTTCACTTTAAGGAGGTGCCTATCATTGAAAAGGTAGATTCCATTTCTTGTAGACAGCATATAGATGGGTTGCTGTTTTCTAATCCAATCTCCCAGTTTAATGTCTTTTGATTTGGAGCTTAGTCCATTAATAGTTTAAGGTTATAACTGCAATAGAGTGTGTTGCTTCCTTCACCATATTATCTCTTTGCAGTTTTGGTTTAGTTTTCATACTTCTGCAGTTATGCTTTATTGATTCTTTCCTCTTTCTATGTGGGTGCCTTGGAGTGGGTTTGCTTCCCTTCTTCTTGTCTTTGTGAATTGCCTTGTGCAAGTATTCTCCTGAAAGGTTGGTTTTCTGGACATGTATTCTGTTTTTTTTTTTTTTTTTTTTGTCTTTTCGGAAAGACAAGAAGAATACATAACAACAATAAGATAGACAACACCAGCGTTCGCGTACTCGACGCGTTGTAGACCAGGCTGGCCTTGAACTCACAAAGAATCGCCTGTCTTCTGCCTCCCAAGTGTAAGAGAAAAAAGGCGCTGCGCCACCACGCCGCTCTGGACAGTGGTATTCTTTCATCTTGTTTGTGTCATGTAAGATTTTTCTCCATCCTTCAACGGTATAATCGACTTTTTGCTGTGTATAGTAACCTTGGTTGGCACCTATAGTCCTTTAACACTGGGGAAGGCTTTGCTCTACATTCTTCTTGCTTCCATAGTTCACATAAGCAGAATTCTGATATGGTCCCCCTTATGGTCAGCTTGTTGTTTTTCTCTTGTGGCTTTTAAGAATTTTGTCTTGTTCTGGAGCATCTAGTTTTTAACCCTATAATATGGCATGGAGAGTTTCTTTTCTGATCTGTCTGTGGAGTTCTATGTACTTCTTGTATTTGTATTGGTTTGTCTTTTTAGTTTGGAAAATTTTCAACTATTATTCTATTGAAGATATGATCAAAAAAATACAATTCTCTTGGGATTCTTCTCCTTCCTCTAATCCTATCATAGTGGAGGTTTGAATCTTTTCATAGTGTCCCCACAGTTCCTGGTTGTTCCACTTTTGGTAAATTTTTAAAAAAATTTTGATAAATTCTTTATTGGAGTTTTTAGTGTCTTGTGTTTATCTTCCTTCAGGTCTGATTAGTTAAAAATATGTATATACAACTATGATATTCAAATATGTATTGAGTTATATGACCAAATGTAAATATTCAGGAAATTCAAACTGCTGCAACAAGTTATATAAGGATTAGAGAAAAAGGACAAGGTACAAATTATGTCATAGGAGGAAGAAAAAAATATTAATTAGCATTTATGTGTGGAGTATGCATTTTCTTATGTATTCATACCAGTTGAGTATATAGCTGTCAAAATTTAGCCAGCTACATAGAGACTAAGCTAAACGCACACTATTTCTGACAATGGGTAATTTCAAGTTTTGATACACCTCAATAATTTCATTAAAAATGACTTATGGTAAAAGTTAAGTCCTGTGAAGTTTTGAGAAGCACAGATAAAATGAGTGCATTATTTATGGCAAAATCTACACCTGACTGTGTAATTGTGGTATAAATATCTGAACAAAGAGTCCACTGGCAACCAGAAATGGACATTTGATGTCCATGCTTATCAATCATATTAACGTCGGTGCTTAAAACATTCACATCTAAATTGATGAGACATTTTAATAGCTGCAGGACAATTTCAATTCAAGAACTCAAATGATAAACCTGCAAAATCTCAAACTTTTCTACCTAATCTGTTTGTAAATGCCATTTAAAGGGGCAGATATTTGGCCTTCAAGGATCCTATAAGATTGAATATCTGTTCACTCCTATACTGTGACATCTGAAATTAATAAGCAGGACAATGTGAATTCATTTTGCTCTTACATGCAGAAGTGTGTGTGTGTGTGTGTGTATGCACATATATATGCATTTTAAGATGGCTTAGAATTAACTTTTAGTCAGTTCTGTAAGTGATCAGAACTACCAGCCATCAGTATCCTATGTTAAAGTCTCTACAATATGAGTTTCATTTAGTACTCCTCACCTCTGGGTGAAGTAAAGAGCCATGGCTGGAAAGCAACTGCCATTCTCTCTCTCTCTCTCTCTCTCTCTCTCTCTCTCTCTCTCTCTCTCTCTCTCTCTAAAACAGCAGAAAGGCCAATCTGTCTATACAATTTTCCATCATCCTGTATTCTATTCTGGAATACTTGAAACAAAATCTCACTTCAATTAGCTTAATCCACACAAGGTAAAAGTCACAAATAAAACAAACCAATAAAGATTATCAAATTGGAAACACTCATAGCATGCAAAAATTTTAAATAATTTTAGGACTACTCACCAGACACTGTAGAAATAAGACAAAATGAACAGAGACAAAAACTAGCTTCTAAGTGTATCACATCCGTGAGGATAAAACGCATGTTACTTCTGTGATACTAACATAACTGTCAGCTTAAGCTGGGAATGACTCGAGGACATTAAAGTCACATATGAGGAAGAATTAGCCAATCTTAAATTGTTAAAACGACACAGATAATCTCTTTTTTTTTTTGCACTAGGTGTCCAATTGAGTATAGATAACTCACTGCAAATTTTCCTCTTCCCCCATTGTAGTGTCTCAAAATACCCTTTATCTTAACAGTTACAACAGTCTGATTTTTAAGATCTATGCAACCTCTATTATGCTATTTTATATATGGTAATAATGCTTCTATATGAAAAACATAGCTAGTTGTAAACCATAGAATAAGCCAAAAATTGTACATTTTCCAAGCTAGCAAGAAATAAGTTATATCATGATATGTCAATTAAAAAATCTATCAATATTAACTAACAAGTCTATGGTAGACTATTTTCTCCCACAAAATTAAGCAGTGCAAAATAGGGCTTGGCTACAGTTAACCACATTTGGTTTTCTTAAAAACACAATTTTATTCACTATAAACAATTAAAAGGCAGTTTCCTTCCTCCATAATACACGCAAACATTAAATCTACAATTTTTTAAAAGTATCAACTACCTATTAAGAAAATTACTTTTAAATGGTTAAAAGGAATAAGAATACCAACGTTTAGCATATGAAGAGTAGATATAAACAACCAAGAAAGAAGTAGAGCATTGGTGTTTAGTATTTCACATGAATAGCCAAAAGTAAGTTCCAAAGCTTTTCCACATTTACAAATAAAAAAGGTGTCCTTTCCGGTGTGAAGATATGCATTGTATATCTCTCCCAACAAGTGTATGAGTGGGGTTTCAAAATGTTGCCAATATTACATTCTTCAGTTCCTAAAATTAGAGGACAGTAATATTACAGTGGCAATGGTGCATCGATTCTGAAAACGTAGTTATGATCGGACACGAGTTGTGGTAGTTCTTTTATCTGAGAAAAAGATTTTCAGAAGAAATACCTGCCCTATGCTAACCATCAGAGGAATGAGGGCTTCTCCTACTGACCAATAGGCCACTCTTGTATTTAGATCTGCTCAGCTTCTGCCTTGAGCTTCTCTCAGTCAGAAATGAGTCTGATAATGGATAACAGACTTCAGAGCTTTCATGAATGGAAACACAGGCTGACTCCATCTGAGTGAGGGCACTGAAATGGTTCTCACTGGGAAACGAAGGTGGCTCTTCTCCAACTCGAAAATCAAAATCCACTGTTTTATGGATGAAGGCAGAAAACTCATTGCTGAAACAAAATTTGTATGTCCCATTTTTGGAGCCTGTGAAGGTAAAGCTATCATACTGTTTCTTCATCTCTTTTTATAAGACTTTACCATCAGGATCTTCCAATCAACTATCTACATCATAATGACCACCGGTAATCACCATTGACAGCACTTCAAATCCTATTCAAGTGGGAGTGTGGTTCAAGTAGCCGGGGTCTGACACTGGGCATAACTAAGTAGTAACTTAAAAATCATAATCTTTTAAAAAAGAAAGGTGAACGAGCCTTAAACTCAAATGAACTGAATCAAATCCTACATATTTCTAAGTTGTGTTTTACCTTACATACTCCAACACAAACACCTAAGGAAGTGTACACACATGACCATGCACAGTTTTATTTTCAAACACATACGTTTTTCGCTTGTTTACAACTGTTCACACATGCAGACATGTAATATCCCAGTTTTGCTTTTGAGAAGGAGTCATTAACTAGTTCTCCTCTCTTCAACATATCTCAAGGGCTTGGGGGTTTCCCAAAATTGTCTTTAAAACCCAGATGCATTAGAAACCTTGTAGCCATAAATGATGAAGAACTCAGACAGACAGAAGACAATGTCAGAGGAAAGGTCTCGTAATTTCCATCCCCTAGAACTCTGGGACCAGCACACGTTTTCAATACTTGGTCCTAATTTATTACAACTTTTTACAGTAGAAATGTTTGTAAGGATCTTTATTTGTGCTTTTGAACAAGATGGGGTAAAAATGTAGACAGCATACTCAGAGTCATTAACTTCTTTTTGAAATACGGACAATTTCAAGACTCTATGAGGGTTACTGTCTCCTCAGCAAAATCCCACAACCTTTTATACACATGAAATTTTACATACAATTTTATTTGTAAATAAAATCTCTCTATTCCAATTAATTCACAAATAAAGGCATGACCCTGCTAGTTTAAGGAAGCTGCTCAAATGCTTGCCTAGCCCCAAACTATGCAAACTTCCTCACAGTTAGAATGGCCATTCTGAATCTCTGGAGATTTGCTTAAGGTTCTCATTTTCACTATCAACTATATTTTTATTCACTTATCCACTACAAAAAGGAAAAAACTGTGACAGAGGTGAAACTAAAACAAATAGCTTTCTATCCTCTTTCATGACTCACGTGTCCTTTGGCCTTCATCCCTTTCTTCTTCATCACCTAGTAGTATTCTCTCTCAATCTTCTTCTTCATCACCTAGTAGTTTTCTCTCTCAGTCCTCCAAATTTTGGAGTGTGCTGAACCTCTTATAGCTATATCTGAATTTTATGAATTTATTCTCCACAATCATATCAAAGAATACTTGAGGATTAGATACTCATGATTTCAACAACTTGGTATCCCCAAAATGTCATGATATCTAGTTCAGTCTGAGATATTAATTATACAATAGGTTATACTGTTCCATATAAAGTCTCCAATCCCATGAGTCAGCCCAACTATTGCCCACACCCACTTGCCAAACACCCATAGTGTTTACTTCCAAGTCCATAGCACAACAACCCTCAAAAAGTAAATGTACATTTAATTTTTCCAAGTCAACTTCTTGAGCTGATGATGGGCATAGAGGGATGTGGGAAGCAGTGCTACCTATGACAGTTAATATTGAGTGACAACCTGACGGACTCTAAAATCGCCTAGGAGACAAACTTCTGGGGATGCCTGTGGGAGAGGAAGTAGATTAGGTGAGCGGAGGAGGGTAGACTCACTCTAAAGGTAGGCACCACCAATCCCTGGGCCGCAGGCCCCAAGTAAAGAAAAAGGTGAAGTTGAGCTGAGCCCTGGCATGCACCACCCTCTGCTCCCTGAATGGGAGAGCAGTGTGGCCAGCCACCCGAGGCTGCCGCTGCCACGACTTCCCACCATGATGCACTGCATCCCTTTAAGCCCTTCCTCCCCTGACATCTTGAGTTGTTTCCATCACGTACTTTGTCACAGCAACAAGAAAAGTAACTAAAACAGTTCTTAAGTGAAACTCAGCCTTTAGAGCTGAGAAACACATGTCGTCATGATACAGTCTACAAAGAGCTTAGATCTTGGTCACACACACAGCTAGACCAGTAAAGTCTACACTAGTAGGTCCCCACAGCAGCCAAGCAAGAGCCGTGGGCGAGTGAAGGAAGGATGGGGATGAGTCTATTGTTTCCCCTAAGAGAAATACAGGTACAAGAGTCACGTTCTCCTTTCTGTAAGATGCACAGCAGCACAAACAGAGCAATCCACACCACCAACACTCAACCTCGATCATGAGTGGTAACCAGGAAGTCATGTGGTTGGCATGTAGAGCACCTGACCTGAAAACGCAGCTGCCGCTCTGCTGCTTTCCTGAAGACTGTCACCTGGTGGGAACACAACCCAGAGTTACTATAGCTCCACAATAATCCAGGGCCTAGAAATCCAAGCCGTTATATGAAATGGACTCACCTCTCCCCTAATATCCTACGTGCTAGCGCTGTCCTAGTTAACAGAGCATGTCTGCGTTGGGTCCTGCCTGTGCACAACGGTGAGTTGCTGCTTCTCCGTCCCTTCCTCTCCTCCCCTGTTACTCTCCAGTGACTAGAGGTTCTGGCAGCTTCCTGGGAAGTGGAGAAGGAAAGCAGGGAACAACTAAATATAGAGAAAGGTGGAAATTAATATGGACAGAAAGCTGTTCAAAACGTGATGAGTATTTATAAATGGTTGTCACCCAGGTGCCTTCCCAGGAAGGCAGAGCCCACTAACCCAGCTTCTAGAAATGCAGAAAGGTAGACACGTGAAGCATTTCCTGTCCAGACTGTTGGCAGAGCCAGACTCAGCAGCCTGACCATGAGTGGCCCCTTCCCATTTTTGGACCCACCAGGTCTGTGGCACTCTTTCTGGGGAAGTCCTATGTGCAGAGACCAGGAGAGACGACAGCTAATTCTGATAGCTAATTCTCCCTGTCTTTCCCAAGAAATAACTGTCTGCACAATTTATGCAACATTTTCTGCAGGCGCAAGGAAGGGTTTGGAGTAGCGCAACTGTGTCTAAGCACGTGCGATATATGTTCAGCCTTAACCTCCTGTCAGGCTGTCTCTGGTGGGATATTTCTAAATTAACCAGTTTACATAAAAATTGAAAATATTACTCAAGACAAACATTCTCTTCTATTCTCTTCCCTCTCTTCCTTGAATTTTCTAGCAGTTGTTTTAGGGTTAGAACTCTTAATTACCTGAACTTTTTCTTTAAGGGTGCAGGGAATTTAAAACATACTTCACCTCATCTCTGTGTATTTAAAATCATATAATGTAATAGAAGTTGAAGATAGTTGCAAACTCGTCTTGATTTTTACCAGTGTTTTATTAACAGATCTGCCTTAATCCAGGATTAAAATTGAGTGAGATTAGAGGATTTCTCTCATCTACAGCTTGGAGCAAGAGACTGTATGTAATAAATGTACCTCCCTATGTGACATAAAGCCATTCCATTATATTCATTGCCTCACTGAAGGCAGACAGCTCCCACCACACTGACATGCACATGCTCAGTTACAAACAGAAGAGGCACCCAGTCAGGCTGAAGGCCTCGGCCTTTCTGTCTCTGTCAGGATGAAGGCCATGTTATTTCCCTCTGTACTCCAAGTCGCCTTTCCATACCATTAGAACCTTTCCTCTGAACTGAGCATTCATTCCAACATTACATCCCAGAGCACAACATTCCAGGAAACTAGGCCCTGACCAGGGTGTGAAGCATCCTGTGTGAGCCATGATTATAGAACAGGCACTCACGGGGGCTCCAGCAGTTTCCTTCAGCTCCAAAGTCTCTGGCTGCACTTGTAGGTTGGATCAGCTGCTGCTAGGCAAACGTCACCATCACCTGAGGGATGATGGATTGAAGAGGGGCCTCTCTTGTGAGCAGCAAGAAGCAGCATCCTATCCACAAAGGGTATTACTTTACCTGCCGAAGGTCACCGAATGGAACGGTCATGCCAACCGGAAGTGAGCGAAGGTGGAGCGGACCAGGCGATCCTGGACATAACTGGTCTGCTGCCTCGCCCCCTCAGTGTGAACCTTCTTGGGAGGACACATCCCATATATTCATCTGACGTGCAACTCACTTTGTCTCTTTTGATTTTGTGTTTCCTATTTAACCGTTAGTAACTACCAATAGTGGTGGTGTATCATCATGTTCAATGGGAATGTTTGTGTGTATTTGAACTGACTCCCTCCTATCTCCATCACAAAAGTGGGACCATCCAAGTCTAAATCTCAAGTGCCGTAATGATGCCACCAGCTAGCAGTTTATCCAAGAAGACAGGGTCCGACAGTTTCTCTACTCCTCTCTGCTCTTGCAATCCTGTACATAACTGACCCCAAAGTCCTGTTGAATCTAACATCACAGTGTCTCCCAAATGTCTTCTGCCTCCCTTGCTTTCTCCAGCACTTGCTCCAGTTCAGGTCTCGGCCATCTCTCCCCACCAGCTCTCAGTTGGCTTCCCTGCTTCCAGAGTTCTTCTTCTCCTCGCCTCCGACTCTGCATCCTCACAGATCATGCATAACATGATCCTTCTGCTCTTCCATGTAACAGCCTCAGGAAAGAATCAACACGTCAGCATGGAAAATAGGAACTAGGAAGACCTAGCCAGGGACCCCATGGTCATCTGAGATCCACCTTCCCATTACTAGCATACACTCTGCACTGTTGCCAGAACACATGGAGGTCCTACCACCCTTGACATGTTGATGACCTTCCCAGAACGCTTTTTCTCTGACTTGTCTATGTAGTGGCTTTCTAATCCTCATCTGTAATCTGTCTCTAAGAGTCAACTTTACATCTCACCAGGAAAGGCCTGACAGACCAGCCTTTGAGAAGTATTATGCAGGCCACTTGCCTACCTGCCTCTTTCACTGGATTGGAGAACTGGAGCCAATTCAGCCTTGAATGTCCAAGAACCACAGCATGGAAGCAAGTTTCGTTTATGCTGCACTCTGAAACGAGGAATTAAGTACCTAGCATCTCTAAGGAGTAGTAGTAATTAAAGATAGGCATTGTCCTTATTATAGTACTGTTATGACTAAATCCTTTTCAAATCAATAAAAGTATACACGTATACATGTTTTGTCTCTGTGGCGACCAAGAGTTAATCTCCAAAAATAAGTTGCAATCAACAAGTTCCTACTCTCAAGCCCTCAGATCTTCAATTTGTAATTTGATAGATAAAATAGTTAATGAAAAGGAATTTGATTCATTGTAAAGGACACTCAGATCGTAGACCAGAAATTCAAAGCCCCATCTTAAGAACTTTACATGTATCTATTTATTTTTCCCAATAATCTTAAGAAATGGATATTGCTAATTTTATTATCCCCTTAGAAAATGGAAACTGAGGAGTTGATGTCAGGTGACTTGACCACAGTCCTACAAATTAGTCGGGATTTTTTTTTTTAATTTTTAAATTTTATTTACTTATTTTATGTGTATGAATGCTTTCTGTGTGTATGTATATATGTGCACCCATGCATGCAATAGCCACGAGGCCAGAATCTGGCATTGGATGCCCTGGATCAGGAGTTGCGGATGATTCTTAGTTACCACGTGTGTGCTGGGAATGAAAGCCAGGTCCTCTGAAAGAGCTGCTGGTGCTCTTAACTGCTGACCACTTCTCCAGCCCCAGTTAGCATTTGAGATGGTGTGCCCAAGCATTCTGACTGCACAACCCATATGAAACTGTTTTGCTACTGCCTAAAGCTCCTTTTAAGACTTATTTTTAATATTTTATTGATCCTGGGGCTGGAGAGACAGCTCGGTGTTTAGTAGCACTGACTACTCTTGCAGAGGATCCAGTTTTGAGTCTCGGCACCCACATGACAGCTAAGAAATGTCCATAACTCCAGTTCCAGAGGAATCCTATGGCCTTTTCTGACATCCACGGGCACTGCAGGACAGGGTGTGCTTACATACATGCCAGCAATACATTCAGACACACAAAATAAAACCAATAAAAATTTCGTTGTTTCTTTGAGAACTTCATACAATGTATTTTGATCATGATCATACCCCTTCCCCACCTCCTCTCAGATCCAGAAACCTCAAAGCTCCTTTACTTCATGACCTCTATTCTTTTTTAAACTATATCAGGTCTAATTTGTGTTTCTAAAATGCTTTTGAGAAGGAGATGGGGGAAAAGGTCTAAATATGAAAATTCATTGTAGGAAATTCATGAAGCAATAAAATTTCTCTTAAACTTAATAAACTAAATAAATAAAATAATTAGGATAAAAATAAAGTATCTATAAAACTACAGGCATTTGTTTGGAAATGGCTACAGAAAGCATCTCAATTCTGTACGGTCCTGGGATGGTGTGTACCTTTGTCAAAAACCATAGAATTGTCCACCATAATGCATGTGTTTAATTATAAAACCTCTGAACCAGAATGTTGAGAGATCCCAGGATAGAATGCACAGTTGCCTTTCCTAAACAGAAGGGAATAGAGATGAGCTTATGTGAGAAGCTCTAGAAACCAGTGTCTAGACTAGATCCCAAGGCTGCAGATAAAACACTATGATCTGGCTGATAAATTTATTCCTTATAGGTATACCGGTTCACAATCGTGGAACTGTATGTGTGTAAGAATTGAGCAAATACTTAAATAAGAGCTACTTCTTCACTGTCTGAGAAAGGAATTACACAGTAGCAAGAAGAAAGGCAATTTCAAACCCTATGGTGCTAGATCCTGGTTGATGTAGATATAAAGTCGAACTCCTGATTGTTTGGTGGAGAAAGAGACAGGGACAGAAAGCATACAGCTATATGCTCTTGCTCTGGCTCTGAACAGGCCTAGGGGCTGCGACACCTCAGTAGCCACAAACATACTCATCGTCCAAAATTTGATTTCTAAAGCCCATTCTCCAACAAAATGAACCAGACAGAGCTCCTGAGAAAAATGGCTGGTATTTTGACTGAGGGGGAAAAACTCTAAAAAGAGCCCAGCACATAGCAGTAAGAAGTCAGAAACCTTCCCCACGCCTTCCCTGGCATTGTCATTTGTCTTATGAATCTTAGCCATTCTGACTGAGGTAAATGCAATCTCAAAGCAGTTTTGATTTGCACTTCCCTGATACCTGAAGATGCTGAACATTTTTAAGTGTTTCTCAGCTCTTTGCATCTCATCTTTGGAGAGCTCCCTGTTCATCCACTAGCTCCAATTTTTAATGGGATTCTTTGTTTTGTTGATAATTTGTTTCTTATGTTCTTTGTATATTTTAGAAGCTAACCTAAGGGGGTGCAGATATGGGAGATCTAAATATGATCAAAGTACATTGAATGAAGCTCACACAAATTCAATTAAAATTAATTACAGAAAAAAGTCAGAAACTGGAATATGTGGTACACAGCGACACATACCTTTTTTATTTTTTATTATTTGTCTTTTTAAGACAGGGTCTCCCTTTAGTACCAGCTGGCCTGGAGCTCACTCTGTAGACCAGGCTGGCCTTGAACTCACAGAGATCCACCTGCCTCTGCTCCCTGAGTGTTGGGATTAAAGGTGTGCACCACCATGCCCGGCTAAGACGGTTCTTAGTCGCCATGTGGGTGCTGGGAATCAAACCTGGGTTAAGAGCAGTCAGTGCTCTTCACTGCTGAGCCCCCTCTCCAGCTCCCGACACATACTTTTAATCCCAGCACTTGGAAGGCAGAGGCAGGCAGTTATCTATGAAATCAAGGCCTGCCTGGTCTACATAGCAAGTTCCAGGCCAGCTGGGACTACAGGGAAACCCTGTCTCAACTTCCCTCTTCCACCAGAAGTCATAAACTAAGAAAATATTCAAAAGAGGAAGAGGAAGCAAAGATGAGATCATGTCAAAAGGCCCAAGGATCTGGAGTTTCCAGAAACTGAAGCCCCAACAACTTGAGTAATGGAATTTATTACATAGGTATTAGATTCTAACCTTCAAAATAAAGACAATAAACAAGAGTGCATATTAAGCTGGGCATGGTGATTAGAACCTTTAATCCCAGCACTCGAGAAGCAGAGGTAGGTATACCTAGTCTACATATTGAGTTCCAGGACAGCTAGGGCTATAGGGAGACCCTGTCTCAAAAAGACCAAAAAGAGAGTCCACACTAATACAATGCAAAGTATGACATACATAATAAAAGAAGGGACACCCTTTCCTTGGAGAATTCCAAGGAATACATGCAGGTATTCCCCTCCCTAGGAGGCAGAACTTTATTCCCCTCTCTAAGAATGTTGGACTTGATTTATCCACCTTTGTCCAAGCATAGGATATTGAAAGGGGAAAGTAGTACGATCAGGAAGAAAACAGCCACCACCATTGGCCAATGTGGATGAGGCACCCCCACCCTCAGCTCCATCCTGTTCCTAGACAAAGTGGGGGACATTTTGCAAAATGTCTAAGCTGTCAACGTCATGGCAATCAAAGAAATGCTGAGAGAACTGCTGCACAGCAGAAAGAAGCAAAGAAATGAAGGCAGAGGCCAACTGCATTCATGTGCATGCTGGATGGATCTTGAAACTGATGAGAGACCAAATGGAGACCTGGAAAGTGAAAGAAGCCTTTAGTAATTAGGCCTGGACCAGTGTTAATTACTCAATTCTGGCAAATTTGCTGTGGTTCTATAATTCGTAGGCATTAGAGAAATAGTCCGGGACATATTGGGAGCACTGCACTATCTTCGTCTGGCTGTTTAGCAATAAAACTATTCCAAGATAAAAAGAAAGTTGCTACAATAGCATCACCTCAGATTCATGCAGGCTCTATTTTTATTTTCAAAATATGAAAATATCATGTACTCAAAAGATAAAATAAAATAAAAGCAGAGGTGCATTTATTGTGTTTCTCAAAGTGGCAGAGTTACAAATTGGCTGTCTTTCTTTTTCTCTGTTTGCTTAAACTCACTATTTTCATTTCTATAGTCATTTAAATTTAATCCAACAAAATGTCAAATTGAGCTTTGGGCAAACGTCAAAGAGGTTTAACTATTTATGTGGAAGGGAAAGAGTCTTCAGAAACATTGAACTCCAAAGAGTCAGAAATAATAGAAGTGAATCTTTTCTCACTGGAAATCATTTTCAAGGCCTAATGAAGCCCCCTCTCCTAGGCTTGACTGGGCCTGAGATCTAGAGCACACACACATCTCCAAGTCAATCTGTCACCCTGAAACATTCAGAGCAGAGACAGCTTCCGCTGTGGAAGGTTGGTCTGAGAACTAATTTGGATATCTACTTCTGTGCAGATTTGTTCTGGGCTTATTTCAATTGAAACATACAAGTCACAGAAGACAGAGACACTCGGGGCTCAGCTACAACAGGTGGTTCCAGGTAGACAATCCATGGCTGTCACTTGAGCTACCAGTGACAAACGCCACTGCTGATGAGGCCTGACACAAACATATGAGATGCCTTTTGGCATCATCTGTGACAGGGCAGCATTAAGTAAATTAATATCCCAGAGGTTTTAAAATGGTAAGTTTTTTCAAAAGCCAAGAATGTGTTTTGCAGTCATGATTACAGAGAAAAATTATAGCAATCAAACCTGGGGATGGTCCTGTGTTACCATAAACAAATCCTACAGGCTTCCATTCAGCCTTCACACCAGAGGGAGGCCCAGTCTTCCCTCACAAAGCCACAGTTGTGTAGAAGGGAAGACTGTGCACCCTGTGGGAGGGGCCCTGTGAGCACAGCTCACCTGCCTGGATGCTGTGGAAGAGCAGCTCTGGGGCACACAAAGGTGGCAGTCTGCATTGTCTCTCATTTCTGGGGAAGAAGAGGACACCGGACTGACAAGGTGACTTCAATGTCTCTGAGGAACACCCTTGCTCACTGTGGTTTCTTTTCAGAACATCCGAGAGAAACTGCAAATCCACTCATACCTGTTCTATGTTTAAAACCTCCCCGTGGCTCTCCATCACACCCAGATCAACATTCACAGCCCATGACCTACAAGGCGATCTGGATCTTCTGCACCTGCGCCAGCCTCCTCCTCCTCCAGCTACTGCACTGCCACCCCCTGTGCTTCTCGGATGTTCTAGCACGTGAAGCCCATTGCTCCTTTGGAGCTTTGTGTGGTTCATGTCTTCACTTCTTAGCTCCTGACTTCTTATCTAAGAAAGCATACTCTACCCATCACCTCTACAACGCTCCATGTTTCCTGGCTTTAATAAGCTCACCTGTGCCTGCTCCTCTTCATGCCACAGTATCACAGAAAGTGCACGGCCATCACCCCAGCATTTCACAGATGCTCCTGTTCAAGTCTTTCCAGATATATTTAGTCATGTGATTTGTAGTAGCCAATGAGATGTAAGAACCACCTCCAAATGGAACCTTTATAATTCAGTGCTTAGTTCACGATCCCTTCCATTGTTAGAGGTCCTGAAGGCACACCTACATAAAAGCCCTCAGTCAGCTTGCATTGGACATAGATCATAGAAATCTAATACTTTGTTGTTTAAAACCCATGCACTGTGGATGGTAGTTTGTCTGTTAAACAGTATAACTTAACCTATTCTGATTAGCATAGAGTCTGAATGAGTGAATGGAGGAATCAATTTCTGAATGAAGACCTACTCAGAGGACCAATTCCACCAGGCAGCCTGGGCACCTGCTCGTCTCCAGTCCTCATCTCTACTTCCTTAAACTCTCTCAGCTTCAGTTTTCTTCTCTACAAAAAGTGGACAGCAATCTTCCCTATCTCACAGGGCACTGACAATTAAATAACAAAAGGCATTTATAGACTTAGCTCAATATCTGGCACAAAGTATGTGCTCAATAAATGCTAGGAAGTGGTAGGACTCTTTTTTCTTAAATTCTAGAGCCCTCAGAGATAAGATCTAAGGACAAATCCCAGAGACAACTTGTCTCAGAATGTCAAACATGACAGAAACAGAGGAAAGCATATGCTCCTGAAACAACCCAAATAGCTAAAATAATTCCAATTCAAATGAGGGAAGGACAGATGGAAAGAGAGAGAGAGAGACAGAAAGAGATGGGGGGGTCACAGCCACTCTTCATGACTGAGCAAGCCACTGAGGGATGTTCCCGTTTGTTGCTTTTAGTGTTATCATATTTTTGCACAGACCTTTAATCTCGGAAATTAAATGAGTTCTCTAGAAGTTTCCAGGACTTCCTACCGTCCCTCCTCTGCCCCTGGTTGTATTTCCTTTTTGAGACATTTTAAACTTTTTCTGTTAAAAAAATGCTGTAAAGGTTAGGTTGAATTATATGATTCAATGAAATTAAAATGAAATTTTAAATTATCATGCAGTTTGGATGATGTGGAATGAGTGATAATAAATGAGGGTTAAAAGGATCTTCTTTCATGGTTTTTATTTTTTTCCCTTTCTGTTGTTTATAAAAACCTTCTCAGAAGATTAAAAATAATATTTCTTTCCCTATTGATTTTTTTTCTTTTCCCATTTGGCAAACATTAATTTTATTCCCTGTGTTTCAAATGGAGCTGATATTCGTACAGCTTTATTTATTTCATCCTCTGGACACTGACATTACTGATGACAGCCAATCAGGACAGCAGGCGGGCAGCTCTGGTGCTAACAAGCATTGCCCCCAGACCACAGGGCAAGGTCCGTTCCCCTCAACCTCTTCCAGTGTCTTTGCTGAGAGACCTCTAAGCCCTGCCCCACCCCCTCCCCCAAGATTTGAAGGACCTCTAGCCTACTCCATTCTGCTGTAAAGAATGTGCTAGAAAGGGGAAACAGGGAGCAGGCACCAGCCCTAGTCAAGGAACTATTGGCTGTGGGGTGAGGGAGAGCAGATTTGCTTTAAGGGAGTGACCCTAAATGTGCTGGCTGGACTTACATGGATGAACTTTGACCCTAAATATGCTGGCTGAATTTACATGGATGAACTTTGACCCTAAATATGCTGGCTGGGGTCTGAGCACTCCTCTCCAAGACAGGCCTCCGCTCTTCTTCTACTCTTCCTCCATACTGTTCTTTGTTTGGAGAACCTTTTACCAGTATCTAGAAGAAAATTATCTCCCCAGAGAGCCTCCTATACCCTACTAAGTCCTTGTCAATGACATCTGTATTAATTAGGGAAAGGCTGGCTACTGTAGCAATCAAATCAAAAAGAGAATGGATCAAACATACTAGAAATGTCTTTCTTGTTGAAGTGAAATTCCAAATGACTGTTCCCGATTGGCACGTGGCTTTCCTGCAAACAATTTAGAGATCCAGGCTCCTTCTATCTTATGTCTCTGTGATCCTCAGTATATGATTTCTGCGATCGCCAAGTTAGAAGAAAGCACTAAAAACCAGGCATAAGAAATGTAATACTCTAGCTTGAATATAGTACACATTACTTCCATTCTTAATTCTATACCAACATGGCACAGTAAACTGAGCAGAGTCTACTTGTAAGCACAGGTAAAAAGAAAGACAGTGATGTTGAATGATAACTAGCCTAAAACATGAATTTTGGTTTTGTATTCCAGGAGAACTCAGTAAAAAATAGTTATGATTCTCTGGATACAACTGTGGGCTTTGAGAGATTGCCCAGAGCTGGCAGTACCTAATTTTTCCCTCAGAGAAAGCAATAAATTCATACCATAATAAATCATAAGGTTCAGTCTTTCTGATTCAAAACCCCTAGGCATGTCAAGCTGACAGAAGCATTTCATAAAATCCTTACTCTCAAGACGCTTACAGTTGAGAGTCAGTAGAGATGCTTATTGAATAATGGTTTACTATTCTAACTTGAAAAATCATGATTTTAATTTTTAAAATAATATAATACTCTTTGCGCCACCTCTGGGTTAATTATTACCCAATATTGTTGTGCTCGGTAAATATTTCTGCATTCCCTTAATTGTAGATAGAACTAATAAAACAGTACTTCTCTGACCCCTGGAAGTTATTACGACCATATATGACTTCCTTTGGGTAATATAAACTGGGTAGAGTTGACATGTCAGTTTTGGAGAAAATTTTGAGAACCAGAACATATTTGCAGAGACCTCTTTTCCTGTCTGCAAAATCCTCAGGATGCAGATATACCATCAGCTTGGGCTCTGGATAGGAAGACCTGGGGGAGAGTTCCCAGACAACCCACAGTGGACATACAGCATGGGCAGGCAAGCACTAGGATCCGCTAAGTTTTGTTGTTTTGTTACCATTATAGAATCTAGCGGATTTTATATTTTACCCTGAGAACTAAGAGACCCAGAAATTATAATATATAATGTTTTATTTCATGCTTATTTAGGCTTAAAAGAAAATAGAAACCTTTAAAGATGAACAGAATATCTATAGCCTCATTAGAAAAATAAGAGTCTAGTCCAAACTTGTGAATTTACTCTCTGGTCAGTGGTGCTTCCTCCCATAACCAGTGAGAATTCTGAAGTTTAAGATGAGTCTGCCCATGTTCTTAACAGTGCTGTGACAGAAGGCCAAGGAGGAACAGCAAGATACCCGCTTAAGCTCCAGACTGCAGCAGATCGCAGGAACATTGCAGGAGGACCTAGTTTATGATGAATTGTGTTGGTGAGAGAGGACAGCAAGGCAATGGAGGAGCATAGAAATCAGAGAGAGGCAGGAGGCCTTACCAGAGCTGCGGTCTCCACTGCTAGGCCTAACGTGGGCCATTCAGCCGAATCCCAGCAGAGCAGCAGGCCTTAGTCTTTTTGTTTTGTCTTTCATTGCCTTCATTTGTATTTTGTGAGAAATGGTTAAGAATTTGAGAGTGTTACCAAAGGCCACTAAACCAATAAAGCAAATACGGGTCTCCTTGAGTCAAGCAAGACTCCACCGTCAGCACCAGCTATACCTCACCTGCCTGGAAATACTGTGCAGCAGAGGCAGCCATATGCCTGTATATCCCAAATCTAATTGGCTATTGGCTCTCTCCTTGGAGGAATAACCCATGGCTGATGCCACAAGCTTACATCCTCTACAGGTTAGGAGATGTTATAAGCCACAGTAAGACCCTGTCATATTTAACAGAAATTACAAAAATGTAATTCATGGATTAACATATCATCCAAACATATGAGTCTATACCAAAGTAACCTACCATAACTATTATCATGTGAGTTGGTTAGACACTCCAGGTACAAGCACCCTCTGACAGGTAAGCTGAACAGCTTAGCTTATCCAACAGAGGTAAAAGGCTCTGAAGAGATGCTGTTTAGAAAACAGAGACACAAACCTCAAGTTCTATGGTATCACAGGAGCAGCTTAACCAGAGACCCATGGACAGCATTGTTGTTGAAACCCCATAATCAGTGATAAGGAACTATCACAGGTGGTGTCCAGAGTACTGCAAAATTTGAACAAAAAAAAATGTTATCACTTCTAATTTCAGTGTGGTTTTATCTCTTTTTACAGGAGGTAAACAATATCACATAATGCTAGATTTCAGAATTTGTTCTCCCTCAGTCAGAATTTTGTTTAGCGGTAAGTGTGACCACCAAGTCTGTGACCAGACGCCAGATGTGAGATTCACAGACCCTTATGTTGACAGTAACATCTCATCTGTGGACCCTCCCATAGAATTCATGTTCAGAAGAAGGGCATCTTTGCTTAACAAAGAGGGAGCTTTTCAGTGCAGAGTTCTCTGGGAGGAAAAGACAAAGGGGAGTTTGGCATGAGTGTTGGTTATAGTTGTCTGTTGCCCTACTGGTCTGGAGGATGGTGAGAAGAAGGGGAATGAGTAACTATGGTATGTAGTATGTAACTATGATATGGTGGTGCACGCCTTTAATCCTACCACTTGGGAGGCAGAGGCAGGTGGATCTCTGTGAGTTCAAGGCCAACCTGGTTTACAGAGTGAGTTCCAGGAGAGCCAGAGCTACAAGGAGACCCTGTCTCAAAAAGACAAAAAATATATATATATATCAGCCTAAGAGGTCAGTACTCTGGGCTTAGTGGATCCTGAAGTGGAGGCAGAGGGGCTGCTACCCCCCCCCCCCGCAGGCTCATGTTTCCGCATTTGTTGGCACAGAATAGGAAACTTCAGAAATTCAGATAACAGGAATAATGTGTTTAACTCACTAGGACTGTAACTGTTGTAATAGTTGCTCAGTCATCATGCATTCTATTTTATTCAAGCTTCTTCCATGTATTCCCTTTGAAAGGCGGTAGGCTTGTGTCTCATAGACAGACTGATTTCTTTACAACCATGAGTATTTTAAGATATTCATGACGACTTTGAGGAATCTCATCTTGAAGTCATGCTAGAAGTTGGGTAATTGCTGCTATAGATTGCTGCCTCCCAAAGCCCAAAAAGTGATATTTGAGTACAATGAAATCTAACAAGGTGTTGGGAAACCTTTAGCACATGGGGAAATTTATTTGGCAGAAGTGTGTGTACAGTCTTTGAAAGATGCCAAAAAGGCCGACGTGGTTGAAGATGAGTATTACAGACAATGAAATCATAGTTATGAATGTAGACAGAATAGGTAGAGTCTTGTCTATGTCTAGATAGTAACTTGGTTGCCTAAGGATTATTTGAGGAACTTGTCTAACACAGAGACTGAAAAACTCTACCTTCAGAAAGTCAAATTCAACAAGTGAACATTACACAAGTGATTCTTATGCTCCAGATCAAGAACCATTGTCTTAGGCAATTTCGCTGTCCATCTATAATTACCAGTAGAATTATAGACATAGAAATATGAAAATAATCAAATCCTGCAGACATAATTTGCAAACCCAATCAATTTCAACAAAATAAAGTTCACAATGAGAGTTCAAACAAGTGAAAGAGGAAGAAATTGTCGCTATGAACATTTTATAAACTCCTGTTCTTGTTTCTATACGTAAAAATTACTGAACTGAAAGAAACCCAATAGTGTGTAGTGATGAAACTGTTAACACAGTAGAATTAAACAGATAATCAATTCGTTGTCAAGCAACTGGAATAGCTAATCAGAAAACAACTTTCTAAACTTCCTGCTTGTTTCGTGATTAACTAACACATATTCTTTTTTTATAATACTTATTATTTTATGATACTTATTAAATGTTTTTCTAATAGTTATTAAGCACCTTTTATATACCAAGTACTATTCTAAGCATTGGGACTAATAAGTGAAAAAGAAAAACATCCTTATTCGCAGAGCTTAAAATTTAGTGGTGAAAATGCATAAGCCAGGTGTGATGGCACATGCCTTTAATCCTAGCACCTGGGAGGCAGATGCCCAAATCACAGTGAGGAAATAACACAGCAGACACCTCCAAAAGATCACACCTCTTCAACAACTGAATCAAAGAAGACCCAAAAAGTAAAATGCCAGATGAAGAATTCAAAAGATTACTAGTGGGCTGGAGAGATGGCCTAGCAGTTAAGAGCGCCAACCGCTCTTACAGAGGACCCGGGTTCGATCCCCAGCACCCACATGGTGGCCAAGAAACGTCTGAAACTCCAATTCCAGGAGAACTCCAGTTCCAGGGGAGTCCGACACCCTCTTCTGACCTCCGCGGCATTGCACGACATGGGTGCACAGATTTGCATACAGACAGTACATTCATACACATACAGAAATAAATAAAAAAATTTTTAAAAAAGATTACTAGTAAAAAGAGTCATTGTCTTAATAGACTGTATAAACAAACAGATGTAATTCAGTCTAAGACTTGGAGAAGAAAGATAGTAAAAGATAGAAAAAGTCAACCAAATGGAAAAGAAAATCAAGTAATATGGATGAATAAGTCAGCAACATTAGAGTAAAATTCAGCAAAGAAATTGAAATTTTTGAAGAAAAAATAGAAATGTTACAAATGAAAAACCCAGTAAACTAAATAAAAAAAAAATATTGGACATCAACAATAGACTCAATCAGTCAGAAGAAAGAGCATAACCACTAGAGGATATAGTCAAGGAAATACTACATTCAAACATAAATAAAAATAAATAACAATAAAAAGGGCATGGCCACAATATCCAATAACTCAGATGTGACCAAGGAACCAAACTTAAGCTAGAAGAAGGAGTTGAGACAAAAACCCCAGAGAATCAATTCAATGAAATTATAAGAGAAATTTCCCCAAATCTAAAGAAAGACATGGGTATCCAAACACAGAGGCATTTAGAACCCAAAACAGAGATGAGAAGTGAAGAACCTCTCAACTGCATAATAGAGTTGAGATATCAACAGTGCAGAAAACAAAGAAACAATAATAAAGCTGTAATAGAAAACTAGCAAGTCCCTGGCAAAGGCAAAAACTTCACAATGATGTTAACTCTCACATGAGCAACCCTAAAACCCAGAAACGCATGGAATGATTTCGAGTCATGAAAGTGAGTGAAAATCAAGAGTTCTATATCCAGCTAAGCTGTACTGTAAAATTAACGGAGAATAAACACATGCAAAGATAAATACCAACCAAAGGTAATTCATTACCACCAAGCCAGCACTGCGGAAGAGGGTTAAAGGAATAGAACACAGATGACCATCTCAATCGTCAGAATGCAAGAAAGAAAAAATTTCATGAGAACTAAGAAGAAATACATCATCTACAACAGAATAAATCGGCAAGTCCCTCACACTAATAAGAGAGAAAGAATAGAACAGATAATAATCCAACTAATCAGGAAAACAGCAACAATATTATGGGAAATAATTAATATTTAACAATAAACTTAAATATAAATGGCCCTAAATCATTAATAAAGAAACACAGATTTGTCTAAATTAGCAAGACCCCCAAGTATCTGTTGTTTCCAAGAAATACATCCCATGACAAAACACCAATAGGCTGGGATTCAAAGGATAGAAGTCAATATATCAAGGTAATAGAAGCTGAAAACAAGTTCTCACAGTTGTTCTGATATTATGTAAAGTAGATTTCAAGCAAAAATTAATTAGAAGGGATAAAAGGCCACTCCATATTAATAAAAGGAATGACTCATCAAAAAGATATAACAATTGTAAATATGCACTAAAATTTGAGGTTCTCAATTTCATAAAACTAATAGTAGGGGCTGGAGAGATGGCCTAATGGTTAAGAGCGCCGACTGCTCTTACAGAGGACCCAGGTTCCATCCCCAGCACTCACATGGCGGCTGAGAACCGTCTGAAACTCCAATTCCAGGAGAACTCCAGTTCCAGGTGAATCTGACACCCTCTTCTGACCTCCGGGGCATTGCACGACATGGGTGCACAAACCTACATGCAGGCAGTACATTCATACACATACAGAAATAAATTTAAAAATTTAAAAAAACTCTTAAAAAAACTAATAGTAATAGGCATATATATGGTGTATATCCTGATACAAAAGTAGTAGGTGATTTTAATACTCCACTCTCACCTTTCAATGGGTCATTAAAATTGAAAATGAACAAAGACACATCAGACTTAAACTACACCATAGATTAAATGGACTTAACAGATATATACATATTTCATCCAACAGTCATAAAACACCTTCTTCTTAGCACCCCATAGAACCTCTGTAAAGTAGATCATATTATAGAGCACAAATCCAGTCTAAATATTTTAAAAGTGTCAAAGTAATTTTTACAACTTGCCAGAGGATAATGAAGTAAAACTAAAATTAGTAGCATGAGAAAATACATGGAGAATTAAATATATATATATATATATATATATATATATATATATATAGTCTTGAATGAGCACTGAGTCAGTGAAGAAATCAAGATTGAAAAATTCCTATATTCAAATGAAAATGAAAACAGAACTTGTCAGAACCCTTGGGATACAAGGAACTCAGTTCTAAGATTTGAGTTTGAAGTCACTACATTTGAAAAATCAGGGAGGCCTCAAATAAATTAGCTAATTATGCATCTCAAGGTCTTAGAAAAAGGGTTCAAACCCAATAGCAGAGATAGATATCTTAAGCCCTGTACAAATATCAATTCAAAATGGACCAAAGATCTTAATGGGAGTCATAAGACTGTGAAACTTCTAGAGAAAAAAACAGAGAAAACACCTCAAGATATAGGCATAAACAAGAACTTTAAAAATATTTTATTTAATATTTTTATTTTCTTTGTATGAGTGTATTGTCTGAACATATGTAAGTGTACCTGTGCCATGTAATGCATGTGGAGGCCAGAAGAGGGCACCAGAGTCCCCTGGAACTGGAGTTCCATGTGGTGCTAGGAATTGAACCCAGGTTCTCTGCAAGAGCAGCCAGTGCTCTTAACCACTGAGCCATCTTACCAGCCCCAACAATCCTTTTTATAAAGGATTATAATAGCACAGGAAATAATCCCAAGGTTTAAAAATATGACTGCATTGGGCTGGAGAGATGGCTCAGTGGTTAAGAGCACCAACTGCTCTTGCAGAGGACCTGGGTTCGATTCCCAGCACCCACATGGTGGCTAAGAACCATCTTTAACTCCAGTTCCAAGGGAATCCGATGCCCTCTTCTGACCTCCGCAGCGCTGCATGACACAGGTGCACCAACCTACATGCAGACAGTACACTCATACAGATAAAAAAAATAAAATAAAAAAATAAAATATGACTGCATTAAATTAAGATGTGTTTGCACAATAAATCAATTCCCCAGAATACATAAGCCTAGGGAAAATCTCTTCCAATTATATATCCAATAAGGGTATTGACTGAGTTCTATAAAGAACTCCAAAACATAAAAACTAAATTCCCCAAATCAACAAAGGGGCTAGCAAACTGAATACTTAATTCTTAAAAGAGGAAATACAGGGGCTGGAGAGATGGCCTAGCGGTTAAGAGCACCAACTGCTCTTGAAGAGGACCCGGGTTCGATCCCCAGCACCCACATGGCGGCTAAGAACCCCGTCTGTCACTCCAATTCCAGGAGAACTCCAGTTCCAGGGGAATCTGAGACCCTCTTCTGACCTCTGCGGCATTGCACGACACGGGTGCACAAACCTACATGCAGACGATACACTCATACACAAACAAAAATAAATTAAAAATTTTTTTTTAAAAAAGAGGAAATACAAATGGGCAATAAACCTTATCCATGCAGACGATACACTCATACACAAACAAAAATAAATTAAAAATTTTTTTTTAAAAAAGAGGAAATACAAATGGGCAATAAACCTTATCCATGCAGACGATACACTCATACACAAACAAAAATAAATTAAAAAATTTTTTTAAAAAAGAGGAAATACAAATGGGCAATAAACCTTATCCAGCTTGTAATTCAAATTAAAACTACATTGAGATTCAATCTCACCCCAGTCAGAATGGCTATCGCTCTGAATGCTTCTAATGTAAATTATTGTGCCTAAATAAAAATTACTTTCATTATTTTTATTTCCCTTTATATTCATAAATGACAATAAGAGTACTTTTGAAAATAATGTTAAAGGTCAAGGAACAAACAAAAAAATTTCCATCGTTAAGATAATTTTGAATGGTTTCAGGTTGTAGCGTCACATTTTAGTTCCATGTTACCACATGGCCATGGAAAGCAGGAACTGTGTGTACTTATAACTCTTACAAGACACAAAGTAAAGTTTATTTCTTGCTTAATCATCTTTCGAGAGTATTTCTTGATCCCTTATGTTAGACGATGAAATCAATGCCCAGAACCACTGGCACCTCTATACCCTACCTCCATTCTTAAAATCTGTTCTTTTATAATTGTGGAACCACTCGATGGAAACTTGAATTTGTCCTTGTTACATTCTAAAAATTGACAACCAAAAAATATTTTATTTCAGTTTGTAAATTCCCTTTTATGTTTCTATTGTTGAGGTAAGAGTTAACTTCTACATATAAAGTCTCGGGTCTTAGCCACAGTTTGTTCAAGAGAATTCGTTTCTACATGGGAGACAGTCTTCACTGAGCTTTCTGAGTTCTATTTTATTTGATTCAATGAATTCTGATCTGATTTCCTATTCTGATTTAGAGTACATGATTTCTGGTCTGATATAATATTTATCTTGAGCTTGAGCTATAATGTCTTAGAACAAATATCTTTCTTTTGCTAGACTGCATCTGTTTTATTTAAATTATGTAGGATGACAGTTTTCAGGGTATAAAATTCTGATTCAGTGTTTTCTCTCTGAATTTTTGAGTACCGAATATTTCTGAATATTGTTCTACTGCCTTCTAAGAACACTAGTGCACATAAGATTTTCATAGATAAGGTAATTTTATTTGCCTTCAGGAGTCTGTATCCTTGCTTCCCTGACATATAATAAGGTTATGATGTGATTATCATGTTTAGAACTCAGTTAGCCTCTCAAAAACTCCTCTGTCTTTAAATATAACACCTCTGAGTTTATTGTTTTGTAATATATTTTTCGTATTTGGAGGGGCGAAATAATCTGGCTTCAGAGAATAAGTTTTATAGTATTTTTTTCATTTTTTTTGAAGAATTCATGTTGAACTGGTATGTTCAGAATTCTGTAGGAAAGTTTTAAACCACAAGTTCAATTTACTTCACATATAGACAGAGGGCTTTATGTTTTCTATTATTTAATAATTATTTTAATGGATATATAAAGTTATACACATGTGAGGTACCATGTGATTTTCTGATATATTATATAATGTCCAAATGAGAACAGATCTATAGCCTTGATCATTTGTTACTTATTTGTGGCAAAGTCCTTTCTTGTAACTTTATTGAATTATAAAACACTATTATTTTAGAGCCACCATAATATGCAATGCAACATCAGAATTATTTATTATAGTATCTGTTTCCTTTTCTCTTCTTTTTTTTTTTTTTTTTTTTTTTTTTTTTGGGCCTTTTTGAGACAGCGTCTCCTTTTAGTCCAGCTGGCCTGGAACTCTCTATGTAGACCAGGCTGGCCTTGAACTCAAAGAGATCTGCCTGCCTCTGCCTCCTGAGTGCTGGGATTAAAGGTGTGCACCACTGCCCCTCTTTTCTTAACTGAACTTTAGCAGTTTGTTTCTTTCAAGGAACTTAGCTGCAGCATTTGAATTAGGGCTTTTTTTTTAACTTTTTTTTTTAATTTTATTTATTTCTGTATGTGTTTGAATGTACTGTCTGCATGCAGGTTTGTGCACCCGTATCGTGCAATACTGCGGAGGTCAGAAGAGGGTGTCGGATTCCCCTGGAACTGGAGTTCTCCTGGAATTGGAGTTTCAGACGGTTCTCGGCCGCCATGTGGGTGCTGGGGATCGAACCCGGGTCCTCTGTAAGAGCGGTCGGTGCTCTTAACCGCTAGGCCATCTCTCCAGCCCCTTGAATTAGGGCTTTTAAACTTGAATTAGAAAGGTAGTTCACAGTATTCTCCAGCTACCCTTACTATTTACATATCTATAAAATTCGTGATGATGTAATCATTCTTATTGCTTGTAGTTCTTTTTGTCTTTTCTTCCTAAGAACTCTGGCTAAACACTTACTAGTTTTATTTTTTTATAATTTAAATTTTTTTGAGAATTTCATACATGAGTATTTCCACCCCTTCGTCTCCCCCATTCAACACCTCTCATGTCTCTGACCCTCCCAAATTCATGACCTCTTCTTTAATTATTATTGTTACATATATAATATATATTGTTGCATATATATGCATATATACAATATATAGTATGCATGTCTAATGTATATCACATATTATATATACAATATGTGTGTATAGATATGTAACAAGAAGAAGGGGTGGAAATATAGTACTCATATATGAAATTCTCAAAAATATTTAAATTATAACAATAATTATTGTTACGTATACACACATACACACAACATATTGAGTCCATTTAGCGGTGCTAGTGTGTATATGTTTAGGGATGATCATTTTGGATTGGATAACCTGTCCAGGAGCTTGTCCCTGGGAAAAATGGATTCCCCGCCCCCTTTCAGCATCCACTGATCGCCTACAGCTCTTCATGTAAGGGTGGGAGGTTGTGAATTTTCCCCCATCCAAATTGGCATATCTACTGTTATCGTCGGTATGCAGGTCTTGTTGAAGGAATCTTACTGCTGATTTTTCATGGAAACAGCTTCCCTGTCATATCCAGAAGACAGACACAGTCTAGCAGCAGGCATCCTAGGCCTCTGGGCCTTAGGACCCATCTACTCTCTCTTCCATGATGTTCCCTGAGCCTTAGGTGTATGGGTTTCAATTTAGATATATCAGTTGGGGTTGGGCATCCCTTCTGCCTTTTGAGCAATTGTGGACCATTGTAAACAGTCTCCAATAGAAAACTTCTTTAATGAGGGGTGAGAGCCACATTTATCTGTGGGTATAAGTATTTAGAATACAGTTAGAAATTATATTAATGAGGAAAAGGCCAGTAGTAGGTTCTCCACTAGGGTATATAGCCTCTCCAGACAGGGGTATTTGGCTAGGTTTACAGTAGTAGACATGAATTACCTCCTATTGAGTGTGTTTTAAATCCAATTAGGCAGCTGTTGGGTGCCCCCAAGATAAAAGAGCTACTACTGAATTATTAGGGGTACTTTGCTGGGCCAGTCATTGTTCAGTTCATAGGCTTTACAGCTAGGAAGGACTGTTGATTGCAACTTGCATAGTACCTTTCCAGGTCAGTTCCAGCCCAATTCTTACAAGTCCTTTGTCCAAGGTTTGAGGTGTCTTCAACAGTAGGGTCTTACTGCAAATTCAAGGGCTGTGGTAATAGCCTATACTGTGGGGTCTCTTTGACTATCCTGACCATCAACTTGAAGGGAGGCTTCCCGTGCTTTTCACTGGAGTTTTTGTTATCTAGTCCATGGCTCTTGGGAAGATCTTTATTTATGTTCTTAAAGAATTGACTTTTCATTTCATTGATTTTTCTCCAAATTTTCTTCTCTTTTGGTCTCACTTGAGTCCTATTCTTATTTTAGGATTTCATTTCTTCTATTTACATTGGGCTTAAAGTTCTCTAAATACTACATTATTAAAATTAAATATGACATTATTGGCTTGATACCTTCCTACTAAAGGTATTTAGTGTTATAAATCTCCCCCCAAATACAGCTTTGGCAACATTTTAAAAATTGTGATGTGTTATTATTTTAATTTGGCTTGAAATACAATCTGATTTCCTTTTTATCTCATCTTTGACTTAGGAATCATTCATGAGCATGTTGTTTGATTTCCACTATGTGCCTCTATCCTGTGTGTACTTCAAAAGAAGATGCACTCTACAGCTGATAGGTGGAATATTCTGCAAGTATCAGTTTAAATTGGCTGATAGTGTTCAAATCTTCTCTATTAAAATTGGCAACCATAATTTTTGAGTGCTCTTTTCTCCTTATGTTTCTATTAGTTTTTACTTCATGGACTTTGAACCTGTGTTATTAGGTACATAAGTATTTAAAGAGTGAACTGACCACTTTCCCACTATGAAATTTCTTCTTTCTTGGTGGTATTCTTTTGTTTAGAATCTACTTTGTCTAGCATTTGTCTAACACAACTACATTTCAGCAAGTGTCAGCACAACAGACATCTTTCATCCTTTTCAACTTCCTCTGTTTTTGTCTATATGTAAAGTCCGTTTTTTAAGTGGCGTTTGATTTACTGATTTCACGGGACTGTCATTATGATTGTCCTGGTAATTATTCTCTATCTTTCTCATCTCTTTTATCAACTTTTATCCAAGATTTTTCTTTCTTGTTATTAAAGTATTCTTGATCCTATTTTTTCAAATAATATTTTAATGATTCTTTGAGAATTTCATACAATGTATTTTGATCATATTTAGATATCTTACCTCATCTCCTCCATCTCCACTTTTCTACTCCCTCCCCTTTATTTCCTCTATTATTTTTTAAAAGATGCACTTCATTCATTCATTCATTCATTCATTCATTCATTTTGCAGTACTGTAGTGATCCTGCTTTTTAAAAAACATTCATTGGCCTTCACTTTTAGAAATAATTTAAGGCAGGGTCTCTACACCTCAAGACTGTTGGCCTATCAGACCAGAAAATTTCTTGTGAGGATACTTTCAAGGATTATGGGAGGTTCAACACTATCCCTGGCCCACTAGAAGCCAACAGCACTCTCCCATCCATGACAATCAAAGATGTCTGAGGATATTACCAAAGGTTCCCTGGGGAAGAAGTAAAAAAGAACTCACTCTGGTTTGGAGTTTCTAGGGTTAAATACATATCTTTAGCTTAGGATAATCTATTTTCTTTTTTTTTTTTTTCTTGAGACAGGATCTCCCTATAGCCCTAGCTGTCCTGGAACTCACTCTGTAGACCAGGCTGGCCTTGAACCCACATTAGGTCCGCCTGCCTCTGCCTCCCAAGTGCTAAGATTAAAGGTGTGTACAACCACGCCTGGCTTAAAGAGGTTCTTGGCTGCCATGTGGGTGTTGGGAATCAAACCCGGATCCTCTGCAAGAGCAGTAGGTGCTCTTAACTGCTGAGCCATCTCTCCAGCCCTCAGGATAAACTATTTTCTTTCTTTTTTTTTAAATTTCTGTATGTGTATGAATGTACTGTCTACATGCAAGTTTGTGCACCCGTGTCCTGCAATGCTGCGGAGGTCAGAAGAGGGTGTCGGATTCCCCTGGAACTGGAGTTCTCCTGGAAGTGGAGTTTCTGACGGTTCTTGGCTGCCATGTGGGTGCTGGGGATCAAACCCGGGTCCTCTGTAAGAGCAGTCAGCGCTCTTAACCGCTAGGCCATCTCTCTAGCCCCAGGATAAACTATTTTCATACTGGGTTATAATACTTTACATTCAGTATGAGAAACTTTTTTCTCCAAATTCTGTCCCATTTTTCCATACATTTTACTTCTACACATGACAGTCATATTTTAAACAGTTGTCTTTTTAAATAGTTTTAAAATGTGCCATATTTACACATACAGCTACACTTTCTTCATTCCTTTGTGTAGATCCTGATTTTTATCTAACATAATTTTCTCTCCACTTGAGTGACTTCAACAGTTCTCATAATACAAGTCTGTTGTTTATTAATTCATTGAGCTTTTGCATATCTGAAGAATCATTTCATCATCATCTGGGTGCAGAATAAGCAGTGACAAATAAGGCAATGTTTCTTCTGTCATAAAACTTTCATTCTAGACTAGAGAGATGGCTCAGTGGTTAAGAGCACATACTGCTCTTGCAGAGGTCTTGGAATCAGTTCCCAGCATCTACATGTCGGCTCACCACTGCTTCAAATTCCAGTTCCAAGGGATCAGACACCCTCTTCTGGCCTCTACAGGCAGCAGGCACACACTTGATGCATCTACATACATGTAGGCACTAACATATACACATAAAACTAAATAAATATTTTCTTTTAAAAACTTGCTTTCTAGGGCCAGAGAGATGGCTCAGTGGTTAAGAGCACATACTGCTCTTGCAGAAGACCCAGATTTGATTCCCAGAACTCACATGGCAGCTGAGAACCATCTTTAACTCCATTTCTAGGGGAATCCAACACCCTCTTCTGACCTCTGCAGCATTGTACTACATGGGTGCACCGACTTACATGCAGACAGTACACTCATACACATAAAATAATAAATTTTAAAAAACTTGCTTTCTAAAACAGGTGAATAGAAGATAACACATAAGAAAAAGCAAATAAGATAGCAGATAATGAAGAAAATCCAAAGATGATGTGACAGAATTGACTAAACGGCCACTGTGTACAGATTCCTAATGTTAACCCCTAGTGCCCTATGTGTTTGCTTATTAATCTCTAGGTTGTACTTTGCCATTTGTAATTTTGTTTTGCATGTATCTATGTGTGGTGTGTATGTGTGTTCACATGTATGTGAGCACAGATGGAGGTGGGGTTGGCATGCACATGCATGCCCGCCCACCTCAATCCCTCTCTACTCTACTAATTGAAGCAGGGTCTCTTACTAAATGGTTCCTAAGTAGGGCCTGAGGCTCAAAATGCCAGTCATCACTCTTGGATGGCAAGCAGTTTATCCACTGAGTCATCCTCCCAGTCCCACCATTTGTAAGTCTTAAGGTTGCTTTTGCAGTTCTGCTAATGTTTTTCCCTTCTTTGTGACTCCTATGGTCTCCCTTTCTCTCTCTAACCAGGAGGAGGGCCTGGTTATCTAGTCAGTGAGGCTCAGAGATGCACTGCACACTGCACTCTTCCCTTTCCCAGCCTAGTATGCTCAGGGCAGGCACATTCCTTCCCAGGTCGTGTGTGGCACCTAGCTGTCTCTGCATGCCCAGTATCCATTCTCCTCCTCCACAGTGGAAGAGAGAACTGCTACATTATTGAAAGAACCTCTCTGTTTGGGGACCTAATATTTTTATTTATTATTTTTTTTAATTTTATTTATTTTTGTATGTGTATGAATGTACTGTCTGCATGTAGGTTTGTGCACCCGTGTCGTGCAATGCCGCGGAGGTCAGAAGAGGGTCTCGGATTCCCCTGGAACTGGAGTTCTCCTGGAATTGGAGTTACAGACGGTTCTTAGCTGCCATGTGGGTGCTGGGGATCGAACCCGGGTCCTCTGCAAGAGCAGTTGGCGCTCTTAACCGCTAGGCTGTCTCTCCAGCCCCGGGGACCTAATATTTTTAAAACATTATAACAAAACATAGAAAGCGATTTTTTTTTTTTTTTGGTTTTTAGAAAACAAAACCTTAAGGACCATTTTTAAATGGCACTCTCTGAATAAAGGAATTTTTTAAAGAAAAATTCATATATGTATATGATGTATCTTGATGGTATCTACTCCCCATTTCCCCTCCAAGGTCCCCAGGACCCCCATCATATCTCTCTCCCAAATTCATGTCTTCCTTTTTCAGTTATTTATTAATTTAACACACTGAATTTAGTGCTCTCCATATGCATGTGAGTGTAGAGTCATCCACTGCAGGAAAAAATAGAGATCTTTCTTTAAGACCATTTTTAATGGAACTTTCTGAGCTTTTAACATTTATACAATGAGATTTTCTTTCCCATGATTAATTTTTTATTTCTTCACATCCATGATTGTGATTACCATACGATGCGCCTATCCAATTTCTTCTAGGCATACTTTTACTAATCAATGTCTTCTATTTTCAGGATTTTCCATTCTCTTAATTGGCTATTTAAGACATTGTTGAGTTTCTGGGTTTCTGTACCTGGGCTTGCTCTTCTCAGCTTCCTCTGACCCTTTCTTCTCTCCATTATGGCCACAGAATTTACAGTCCTTCTGTTTTGTAGCTCCTTTTGTTTTTAGTAATCTTTGTTTACTTCTTTGAAATTTGTAACTTGTTCAAGTCTCATTCGTGATCTGCTCCTGCCTCTCTGTTAGCTGGTAATACAGAACAGCTTATCTAAACCAGGGTCATTGTATTCACGTAGAATGACTTCCATTGTTTCCACAGGCTGCAGTACAGTTATTTATTTTCTGTCAAACACTACCGTTTCTTTATTATAGTAGCCAGGAGGAAGAATTTGGGCCTCATCTTCTAAAAAGTCCCTCATTATCTTTGAATCTTTTGTGCCGATCAAAGCTCAGGCTCTTAACATCTTTTCATCCCCTGAAGTTCTCTTCCACAAGCCAAATGTCTCACTTGAAAGCACAGTTTTGCTTAAATTTTACATCAATTCTTTGTTCTAAACAAACCATTCAGTGTTATGCCAATAGAAATACCATATTTAGTTCTTATAAAAGCTAGAAAAAGTTCTCCTCGTCTGTGTAAATGTAATCTTTTGGAACTTTTTCAAACTATCATCCTTGTTAAAAATCAGAGAAACAACTTCCTATATGCTTCTCTGTAGACATTATTATGAACAGTTCTGCATGTTTTACAGAGATGTGCATAAACATTCTTTTTTGTGATTGAGGAACATTTTGTAAACTGTATCATTGCCCCACAACTAGACATTTAGTGTATAAAGTTGGTGATAGTGTGGCCTCCTCCTCCTCCTCCTCCTCGTCGTCCTTCTCCTCCTCCTCCTCTTCTTCCTCCACTTTCTCCCTCTTCTGGTAATTACATCCTTATATCATGTCCCCCTTGAAAACTGTTCCTCTCTTCCATGGCTCTTGTGGTACCAATCATAGCATTCTGCCAACGGTCCCAGAGATGAGTAGGCAACTATCTCAAGTCTGATAACAATTACTCTTGTGGTACATTGTACTTAGTTCCAATAATGCTCGCTTTTTCGCCTCTAGTACATTCCGGATTATATAACTTGGGGTACATCTGCTGTTAGTACATTAATACATTTGCTGTAGGTAACAAACAGATAACCTACTAACAGCGGCTTAGCCTTTGGAGCATTCATCATTTATTTGCTTAATAAGATATATCAAAGTAGTGATTGCTATGGGTTTGTGTTCTCCAAAAAGCCCCAGTACCTGTGAGTGTGACCATACTTAGAGATATGGTCTCTGTAGATGTAATCAAGTTAAGATGAGGTCATTAAAGAAGACCCTGAGCTGGGCATGGTGGCACACACCTTTAATCCCAGTGCTCAGGAGGCAGAGGCAGATGGATCTCTGTAAGTTCAAGGCCAGCCTGGTCTACATAGTGAGTTCCAAGGAAGCTGGGGCTACAGGGAGACCCTGTCTCATAGAATAGCAGCAGATCTCAAGAAGGTTCTGACCACACATGGTAAAGTCTGAATAAAGGCTCACTCGCATGAGGCTGTCTTTAATGATGGCATACAGGTGCAATTCTATTATTTTGTTGCACACTCGGGACAGATTTCTGTAATTTGCGTTCTTGAATTTTAGCAACTGCAATGATTTTTGAATCGATGCTCTCAGAAAAGAAAGTCCTCAACTAGGCAGGTTGTCGCTGCATGACACAAGTGTCTCATAACCATGTTTCCTTGGTGGTAAGGAAATTTCACGAGAAAACAGAGACACATCCATGGCAGAGCAAGCCAAGAATCACGAGATCTCTTCCCATAAGTATAAATACAAATGAATGAAAACTGTTTATCCGGGCACTTTGTCAAGCGCAGTTCTAGACACCAGAAATAGAGAGAAACAAAAACACAACCTCATGAAGGGCTCACAGTCCAGGGGGAAGAAAAAGACATGAACCACGAGAAGAGCGGGGGGGGGTGGGGGGGATGAAGGAACAGAGAGAGGGGTCAGACCACACTCCTGGAGCTTCAAGAGAGATTTGCCAAGGAGGTGAAGGAGCTGTGTCTTGAAGGATGAATGACATATTTGCAAAAGAAGATGAAGAAATAATTTCTCCAATGACAGGGATGCCTGCAATATGACACAACCACTCCTATAGGCATGGAGGGGTAGGCGTATTGGCTGAAGCGGCTGATAGAAATAAGGGAGAAAAGCAGGTTGAGTCAGGCTTTAAAAGCCTATTGCATAATTGAAAATCACCACTGAGTCGTTGTGTGACATTTTCTAAAATGTCCTCTGCCCTTTCTGAACCTCATATATTTTTTTAATATTTTTTTAATTTTTATTTATTATTTTTATGTGTATTGAGTGTACTGTCTGCATGTAGGTTGGTGCACCCGTGTCGTGCAATGCCGTGGAAGTCAGAAGAGGGCGTCAGATTCCCTGGAACTGGAGTTAAAGACGGTTCTTTAGTCGCCTATGGGTGCTGGGAATCAAAACCCGGATCCTCTGGCAAGAGCAATCGGCGCTTCTTAACCACTGAGCCATCTCCAGCCCCCAATATTTATATTTTTAGGTGTATGAATGTACTGCCTAAATGTAGGTTGGTGCACCCATGTCATGCAATGCCCTCAGAGGTCAGAAAAAGAGTGTTTGGATGCCCTGGAACTGGAGTTATGGACAGTTGTTAGCCTACATGTGCATGCTGGGAACAAAACCTGGGTCTCTGCAATAGCCACCAGTGCTTTTAACCAGTGAACCATCTCCCTAGTCCCTGAACCTCATGTATTTAATTAACAGCCTATCGTTCTAGAGGCAGAGTCTTACCAAGCTTGTTGTGTGGACCTTGAGCAAGTTATTGAACTTCCATTTGCTTCAGTTTCTTCGTCTATAAAATAAGATTCGAGGTGGGTTGAAGGGATTAAACATAAGTATTTGACACAAAATAAGCAGAGTCAGCCATGATGGTGTATACTTATAATCTCTGCACTTGGGAAGCTAAGGCAAAAGAATTACTGTGAGTCCAAGTCTATATAGTGAAGGGTAGACCAGACCTGAATTAAAACCCCTAAGTTTAAATAAATTAAGTGTTCTATTTCTATTGTTGTGGATATTAGCACTGTCATTGTGCTGGAGAGTTTCATTTGTCTCTTGACATATCTGTGAAGCAGGATCCTCAGCAGAGGCATTTCCTCCATCAAGGTGGCTGTGGCCACGTCTGTGAGGCATTTTCTTAATTGTCAATTGATTCGGGAGGGCCCAACTCACTTTGTGTGATGACACTCTGGACAGTAGTCCTAATTGTGTAAGAAAGCAGGTGGAGCACAGACCAGAAGGAGCAAGCCAGGAAGCAGCTCCTGCATGTGCTGTGCTTCAGCTCCTGCTTCTAGGGTCCTGTGTGAGCCCCTGCTCTGCCTTCCCTCGATGATGGACTTATTTATGGCCTGGACATGTAAGACGAAATCAACCCTTCCCTCCCCAAGTTGCTTTTGAGGTCCCTGGTTTATCACAGCAACAGAAATAACTAAGAGTCATCATCCTCATCCTCTCGAGGATGGTATGGTGTAAGACAGAGGCGATGGGGTACGAGGATGTATTTAAAGTGCTTGATAAATAAAAAAGCAGAGCATTATTTATTATATTATGTACAATCAAGTGACCTTCTCATTGTCTTGAATCCCAGAAGCTCTTCCCTAGAACTGTTTGTTGGGCCACCACCAGTGTCTTCACAAGCAGGACAACAAAAACTCTGATCCTCTGGAGATAACGGAGATGCTCTCTGCTGGCTCTAGTGCTTGCTGGACAGGCGCATGTACATACACACCACAAAACTAGTGAAATGGTTTGTGTGGGACCTGCATATTTTTCTTTCTAAATCATAGCTTGGAGTCAAAAGTATTTCCAGCAAGCCCAAGCTTGCTTGAGATCAAAGCTGTCCCTTTGAGCTGCTGGTCCTAGTGACCCTCTGACTCAGTCTTGGCAGAATGAAAATTCACTGCAAGGAGGAAAGATCTCAAATAACCTTTCTCCCTCCATCTCTCCCAGTTCTCCCAAAGCCCATCTCCTGGCCTCTAGGTGTGGAGGTTTGGATCTATCTACTCCCTCCCATCTGTCCCCCTCTTAAAAGAGTTGTGGTGAGACTTAGCTTGTCAAATTTGCCTCAGGAAGGGCTTAAGTTCCCAAACTGTCTAAGGTTTCAGAATGCTTAAAAAAACATTAATCTATATAAAAAACAACACCTTAGAAAATCCAAGCGATTTATTTTTTAGCAGATTTTTTAAAGTGCTCTAAATCACCTATACCTTCCAGCAGGGCACAATGTAAGACTTGGCCATCATTATCAATCAAGGTACCTGGTCTGCAGTGAGCAGAGCACTGTACAAAGCCAGAGGCACAAATTAAGGACATTTTCTGGGCTAAGCCCTGGTGGGAAGGGGCCTGTCCCGCCTAATTGCTTTGTGCCCACTAACAGAAGAGAAGGAGGAAAGAGCGATGGTGGTTTTTTATATTAGTGATGGCTCTGCGCTTGCTGCAGACAGGCAGAAGGCAGCAGACCAGAGCCCTGTGGAGTGTTTCACAGAAGATTTTCTTGGGGGTAACTGAAGACCTAAATCCTCAAGCAAGTTGAAATTTCTCAGCAAAGGAATCATGGATAAAAGACTAGAACTGCCTCTGAGCTACAAATGCCTCTCAGATTTGTTTATGATTCTTGAAAGACACTCCATTAAGTCCTAATGGCTCGAGAAAACCTGGGGAAGAGGTGTGGGCTTAGAGGCATGAACGCACAGCTCCCAGCATACAAAGCCCGGAAGGAATCCCATCCCAGACCATTTTCATCCAATCTGCATTTTCCTGACCATGCCTGAGTGTGCTTGAAGAGGGCTCACCAAACAACACAGCTATGTGGTCTTTCTCTCTCTCACTCTCCTCCTCTCTCTCTCTCTCTCTTCTCTCTCTCTCGCTCTCTCTCTCCCCCCTCCCTCCTCCCCCTGCCTCCCTCCTTTTCTCCTCTCCTCTCTCTCTAAACCTTTTACACTGCAGTTGAACAAGCCCCTGGATAAAGACTTTATCCAAAAACCCCCTCTTTAAAGTTATTTCAAATTTCTCTGCAAGGCTTTCAGAAATCTGTTTGTTTGAGGGCAGAATTAGATGTGACCGGCGTTTTATTGTGACATAAAACCATATTTCTTCCCTGGAAGATTAAAAAATAAAATCGGTTAATAAGAAAAGCTGTCAGCAACAGAAAATGGCTGACATAATCCGTTTATCCTCCGAGCAATAAAGATATTGGTCCTTGGGAGTCTATCCTCTCTCTCATGTTATTTCGCCCAAAACATTATCTTCCCAGCATTCTGATGGATTAAGAAGTCATATGGGAGATAGCAGGGAAATGACAGATACAAAAAAATATATAATATCCTTCATTTCCCCTCCTCCCCCACGCTCACTCATAGTCACCCCTCCTCCCCTCCCTCTGTCCAAAACACACACACACTATATTTTCCTCCTTTCCCTCTCCCTGTACACCCTCCCATTTTTCTCACCCTTTGGAAAAGAAATAGATCTTCTTCTACCACACAATTCCAGTGCACTGATAATCCTAATAGGGGTGCTGATGCAGCATGGCCCTGAAGTCCCTTCCTGCCAAGTGTGTGGTGTGTGGTGTGGGTGTGTGGTGTGGGTGTGTGTGGTGTTGTGTGACTTGCACATATCTACAGAGACACACATCAGCAAATGAAAGTGATGAACTCTTGATACATGTGTGGAACACCTAGACAGAAAGGGAGTTAGTTGAGCATTACAGTACACTGGATTTTTAATCTAGGATTTCTGACAATAGCATAAATTTCAGGAACAAGGATGAAGGCAGCACAAGCCCAGGGAAGCAGTAAAAGAGACTCTGGAAAGGTTACAAATTAAAATATCATTTGAGTCTGAGAAAGCACTTTAAAATGAAGAAAAATGGTCCGGTTAGCAAATGTGTATCTTCTTTTCTTAGTCAGTGGTGTCATCAGTCTTTTGCCACAAAGTTTTCTTACGTTCCAGGGAAATGGTTCCTTGAGATTATAGATCAAAAGCTTTGGGATTCTTTGTTCAGCTGACTTAAAAATAATCCCTAGGCCCCTTCCTGGGATTTGAAGTAGGAACAATACAATGCAACTAGAAATGTGGGCAGGACCTTGAAAAGGATTCTTTCATTTCCTTCTGCTCTGCTAGATTTACTGAGAGTATAGCTGACCAGTACAAATTGTGCCTTTTAAAGATGTATAACGTGATGACTAGCAGTATGAAAAGTTTTGAGAAATGATGGTCACAGTCGTCTTATTAATGTTTTGACTTCTGTTTAGAAGTCCTTCCTTTTCCATCTGAGTCCTGACCTCCCTTTTCTAACTCATTAGCTTCTCTTGAAAGAAAACCCAACATTCTCAGTCACTTGTGGCATTTTTTTTTTCAAAATCGCTAATCCTAGCCATGCCAGCTTGTTTCATGGGGTGTGACAAATGAGTTCACTGCCGGCTGACATAGTGAAAAGAAACTGTAGAAAGAATAAATTCCAGGAAGAGATCAGGTGACACTGAGGAGTGGTTTGGAACAGAGGGATTCTGAAAATGGCTTTTGATGTGCCCAAGAAAGGGACAATTATATATGCGATATGTGTACATAAGCATGTGTGTACATAATAAATTTGTGTGTTGATATAATAATTATCTTAAATATGCCAGTCACAATAATTTTTTATTTATTATTTTTTATGTGTATGAGCACTGTCTCATTTAGGTTGGTGCACCTGTGTCGGGCAATGCTGCAGAGGTCAGAAGAGGGTGTCAATTCCCCTGAACTGAGTTAAAGACGGTTCTTAGCCACCACGTGGTGCCTGGGAATCAAACCTGGGGTCCTCTGCAAGAGTCAGTCACACTCTTAACCGACTGAGCCATCTCTCCAGCCTCCACAATATTTTTAAGTCTTCTAATACAGCTACACCTCCATCCCCCCAAATGGAAAATAAATACAACATCTGTGTATCTAGCTAATCCTAACATATTCTTTGAATGCACTGGCTTTGCTGGGGCAGGAATGAGAAGAAACAAGTTAGGGACAACAGACATTTATTCATTCATTCATGCATGTCTCACTCGGCAATTTGCACCTGACATAATAAAGTGCCATCAAGCTTCCCAAAAACCTTCACTTCTTTTCATTCATTTAATAGAGCATGATTCATTCTTTATGTAGAAACTGTCTTTTGGAACTATAACTTTCTGCATATTTTGAAAGCTGAATTGCTGTAGAAGACATTAATTGCATTGTTCAAGGTACACTGCCATAAAAATGATAGCAATACTCAATCCGAATATACACATTTTATTACAGCAAACCTCTTTATTTAAATGGCTATAAAACCAGATGGTGAACAAATGTCTATGGCAATTAAAACTAGAGTAAATTCATGAACAACATTACTGTAGCTAACTGTTTCATTAAGAAGAGATTGTCTCTCAATTACAGACAGTAAATAAAATCTGCTTGAATTTTAAGTGTTTCTGAATTCTATAGCATGAAGCTGGACTTCTCAATATTTTCATTTGTTGTACTAAGGATAGAAACAGAAGACATCTGTGTTAAATTCTTAGTTTGACACTTGATCATACCCAAAACATTGTTATTTCACTGAGTGTTATTGTCATTGTGTTAAACTAGGCATCATAAGTCATTATGGTATAAGGTTTAATGTGGCCATAAACCATGTCTAGGAATTGACTGAGAATGAGGTTGGAGTTGATTATAATCCCTAGATTATGCACATTTCCTCTAATGCTTATTCAGTCTTTCAACAAATATTTACTGAATTCTTACCTCATACCAGGTGTGGTTAGTCACCATGACTCTACAGGGAAACAAGACAAGGATCTATCACATACTTAGTTCTGTGCTAAGCAGCAAAGGAATGGTCTGGAACATCACAAACTAAAGAGAAGATGATCTCTCAGTGTTGGGGTTCTCTGGAAAGGGGCACAGGGGCCATCTTGTAGATGTCTCGCAGTTTTTCCAGGAATTTTATGCAGGGAACTTTATAGAGTCAGTCTGATGAGCACATACTCTACCTCTCTATGGTGTTACCTGTCCACCACTTACCGTAATCTTGAGGTCCTAAGTATAATCAGAAGACTAAAAATGAGATAGGGTCAAAACATAAAGACAGTCAAGGTCTTTAAAGACCAAAGGCTTGGCTTGCTATTTTTATTAGAAAAACTACAAAAGCACAACGTTTCTAATACCGTTAGCTGTCTTTATCATGGCACTGGTGACACTGTGGGGAAGCTCCAATCATTGTGTCGGTCCCCCTCCCCCCACCCCACCACCCCCTGCCCAGGACACTGTGAGATCTTTGAGAAACTGAAATAGGCTCATGGTGGGTGGTTTTCACAAATGTCTGCCAGATTCAACCAAATGGAACTGATTTCTAGTTAGTGAAAAGTATGAGTCATCTTTTACTCTTCTCTAAAGGCTGTCACAGCAACATTCCTCGGAAATTGCTCTCTATATAAAACTGTTGATTTGGTTATAGAATGGGTTGTTCTATTTAATGACAGTATTCAGCTTCATAGAAGATTACCCAAAATACTTTGTTTGGGTTGTCAATTTAGAAAAGAAATCTTAGAATAAAGGATCACTCACCATTAGAGCTAAATGGACAGGATTAAATTGTTGACCATTTGGGAGGTGGAGAAGATCAACTATCACTTGCTTAGGGAGTGTGAGAATCCCAGTTAACAGATGTTTTCCGTGAGTTAGGACTGGAGTAAGAAACTTTCAAAATTAAACCCCAGATTTGTTCAGGTCTACCTGTCTTCTTTTAGAAGCCTGTTGGCAATTTCCTCTTCTTGGAGAATTCCTGGCCATATGAATTAACTGAGCCTATTCTAGTTATAAGGGACAGAAGTCGCCATTCTCTGTGGGCACACGTGTTTATAAAGAAGAACTAAGCAGCTCACTTACCCTTGCAACAATACTGCCAGGCAAGCTCTGTTGTGAGCAAACAGAGAACTGTGGCTCAGAGTTTCTTTTCCAAGGTTATAAAATAGGACTTTTCAGTGCTAGAACAGGGTACTTTCTGTTGGATATCAATGCTCTGAGTCTTAATTACTATTCCATACTACTCCACTGACCTGATTTACAGAAATATTTGTTAAACCTTGCAGAATTTAGTAGTTTATTTCTGGTCGTGTAACACTTGAGAGGAATAATGTGAACTTTCTCTCAGTGATTTGGCTTTATTTTTCCCATCTGAATCCCTTTGGGTATTTGTCCTTTTCTTTTCCAGACTACTGTCACTTCCCATGGTAACATATCCATGTTGCATTTTGTCTTCCCTGCCGTGTACAATTTAAGGTCAGGCAAAGGGCCCATCTTGTTCCTGGTCAGTCAATAAGGATCTACCATATGCTTAGTTTCGGTGCTAAGGTAAAAAGAAAAGGAAAGATCATAAGATAAAAAGTGTGAAAAAAAAGTACAGGAACTACGGTCTAGTGTGTCTAAACACCTGCCTCCAGGTCACAGATTCAGAAGGCATGTGAGGACAGTAGGGAGGACGCAACTCAAGACTGTAGATCTAGACTTCATCTCACTAAGCCTGTCTTCACCATCATCCTCCAGGGACACACAAATGGACAACAACTGGACAGCCTTAAAGGAGCATCTGGTTCTGCAGGCAAAGTTTAATTGTCTCCACAGTTCTGAATTCATTCTGTCTTAGGCTCTAATTTCAATCCTGCTTCAGTCCCTCTATACCTCCAACTGGTTCATCGTATTCTTTGAGTGCATGCTTCTTTCCTACAGCTAATGGCACATAATAGAAAAATATGATGTGCTACGGCGTCTCTCACTCATACTATCATACCTCTCTGTCCTCTCTCATTTCAGTAATCACCTTTGTCCTCCCAGGTTCCAAACGACTATGCAGCTGATGCTAGAAAATATGGATGTTGAAATGGAATGTGAGCATAGTAAGCATAACACATCGACACTACAGGAGTCAAACAGATGAGGAGTTCTGGGCAAACATAAGTTGGGCTGATCGTGAACATGCGTGCGTCTTGCCTCCTGTGGCACAAATCTCGGGCTGAACACACAGACATCATAAAATATATAAATAAATACATAATGTACCAATTGTTAGCAAGGATTGTTCTCTGCTTACTTCTCTGAGGGTCTTGTGAGTTCCAACATTCATTTAACTGAAAGAAACTCTGGAAGATTGTGAATGGATGTGCTTATGGGAAGTCGTATAAGCTAAAAGCCCAACCAGATTCCCAATCCATTGACATCCGATGCTCAGAACTTCAGTAAGAGAATGAAGAGCATTTAGTTAAGTTATATGGGCAGTTTTAACATCTTAAGTGTATCACTCATTTATAATCCCTGTGGCTTTAACTTTGTCAATTTACCATGACCATCTTGTGGGGGCGATCATCTGCAATAGATATATACAAGGAGTGAGTGTGTGTGTGTGTGTGATGTTGTGTGTGTGTGTGTAGAGACTTTTTAAGTACCCACAAGGCTAATGGGCAAAATTAGCTAGAGATCATTCGATGAAAACACAAGGAAGTCTTCCATCAGTTGTTCATGTGTGGATTTGATGAGTGCGGGGGAAAATATGGTGATTTAGAAATATAGTATATAGATAATCAAATATGCTTTTTAAAATACGTAGTCTTTTTTTACTGTTGTATTTTGTTGTGTATAGTAGTAGTGCCGTGTATTATGTAGACGTGGTCACCCTGTCTTGCAGTCCCTGTGGAGGTACAGAGAAGTGGTCACAGATCCACTGGAACTGGGAGTTACAGGTGGTTGGTTGGTTTAGCCCACAGGTGGGTGCTGGGAACAAAACTGACTCCGGAAGAAGCAGCCATTGCTCTTCAACCAGACTGAGGTCAGTCTCTCAGCCCTCAATCTAGACATTTAATTTTAAAAAGCTCACTTTTATTGGAATGAGCAACACACAAAATCACACTGCTATATTAAGGTAGCCATTCATCAAACATATTCTATAGAGAAAATATATACATAATTTATAGCGCAAAGTCTTTCAGAAGTAGTCTCTAAACATTATTGGGAGGGGCTTGGAGAGAAGACTCAGTGGATAAAAAGTACAATGGCTCTCTTGCAGAGGACCCCACATGGTGTTCTGTAAACAATCTTCAATCCAGCTCCAAAAACACTCCTGTTCTGGCCGCCATGGGCATGGCACACATGTGCGTGTACTTACATAGATATAGGCAAAAACACTCAAGCACATAAATAATAAAGGTAATAAGCATTAATTGAAAAGGATAGAAGATAACATTGTCAGAATTTAAGGATAGATATCTACCTGGAAAAGAAATGAATAGGTAAAGTAAAAAGTTATTTCATGATTAGGAAAACCAAGTCCCTTTTGTTCCTATGCATAGATGCATAAATGTCCCATAGAGGGAAATTGCTTTTTTCCTGATTGAAAAGACCACTTTCATAGAACATAGAAAAGCTTCTACTGGAGAAAGTAGTTGCCTTACATGGAAAGAAAAGTGCAGGGACTATAAATCCCTCAGATTAGTTACGGGCTGGTGATAAGGCTCCTTTACAATAGTTAGAGACCACTATGGGAAAATTAATGCTGCCAAGGAAGGAACTTACCAAACTTGTTTTCACATTTTAAAAAAGGCGAAAAATTGCTTTAAACATTATTAAGTTATAAACAGAAACAGGAAATTCTAGAGTCGAATGAATAAATTAGTGATATTTTCAGTTGAATAATGAGAAAATCTGTTGCTTGCATTTCTAAATCTTGCTCTAATGGAACATTTACTTAAATTTGTGGGCGCAAAACTGATAATTAGAAATAGTAAATCTGTTAGCAAAATTTTTTGTTTTTAACAGTATATGACAGTGCATCATGTATCTGCAATATGTGTATAATGTCTTTTTCATAGAACAATTTTTAAAAGTCAGAAGGAGGAAGAAAAGTTCAAGACTTATTTTTAAAAGAATCACATTAAACAAAAAAATTAAAAAAACCCCAGTGACCAAGAAGATGCATTTGAAATAAATGGGGTATTAAAATGGATGAGAATAAATGTTGTCAACAGAGCATCATGAAATCATGCATGCACAGAAACTAAGAAAGAGGCAGCTGGCCAGGGTAGAAATAGACATCTAGGGGCTGGAGAGAGGGGCTAAGCAGTTAAGAGCGCCGACCGGTCTTACAGAGGACCCTGGGTTCGATCCCTGCACCCCATGGCAGGCTGACGAACCGTCTGAACTCAATTCCAGGGAGAATCCAGTTCCAGGGGAATCTGGACCCTCTTGGACCGTCGCGCGCCATATGCACAACATGGGTGCACAAACTTGCATGCAGACAGTACAAGTCATACACACTATCAGAATTAATAAAATTTATAAAAAATTTAAAAAAACAGCAAAAAAAAAAAAATGAATCTAAATTGGAGTAGAGGGGTAAGAGGGGGCTGGCTTGACAGTGGAAATGTTACAGTAAACACCACTAAACGATTTATTTTTTGAGACAGGGGTCTTTTTAGCCAGCTGGCCTGCAACTTGCCTATTAAGCAGGCTAGGGTTCCATTCTTTAGAGAGCGTCCTGCCTCTCTTCCTGAGTGTTGAGGTTAAAGTCATTGCCACTAATGCAGCAATAATTTAAAATAAGTTTAAAATGCAAGATTAGCTGGATTGGCGTATGCGTTTTATCCTAGCATTGGGGAGGCAAAGGCAGCGGATCTTTGGAGTTTCAAGCCAGCCTGGGCTCCGCAGAGTGAGTTCCAGGACAGCTGGGGCGTACATGGGAGACCCTGTTATCCAAAGACAAAAAAAAAAAAAAAAAAAAAGTCAAGATTGTTCAGATTCCAAAGCATGCTAGGCATGGTGAGTGTTTGTGAAATCTATTCTCCCAGCTTGTAGAGTCGCCATCTCCAACTATGAGAGTAAAGGCTCAAGAGCCATCTGTGAAAAGACATGCCGTCTATGAACCATCCATTAATCTCTTATCTACAGCTTTTGTGAAAGGCCTGTAGGATGGCGCTCAGAGAGCACGACTGAGTCTGTAGTGGTGTCGGGGCAGGATTCCATGTTGTCTGAAGTCCAAACTTGGAGGCCAGGGAATGAAGAGTTGGGTCAGGAGTTCATCCCTCCAACAATGCAAGTCAGTACATCCAACAGGGGCAACGAGAGGACTTTTCTAAATAATTTCACCCAAGCTGCCCTCTTGTCAGGGGCCCGACATCCTCTGCAGAAAGAAGTGTTATACCCAAAGGCAGGCATAGAGCTGAAGACAGCCGTGGTCACCATGCTGCACAGGGTGAACAGTCGGCAAAGAGTCAGCAGCCAGCCAGACCTTGCGCCTTTGGGTGGAGGCCAAAGCCTGCGTTGAAGAGACGACTTTTTCACATAAAAAATTCATAAAATGTTAAATGCATTTTTGTGGAAAAAATTTTCTCTTAACTAATTTCTATAATTCATTCAAGGTGCGAAGCCACTAATACAGGTTTCCCAGGCTACAGTGATCCCAGACTGAGAGAAATAAAGTTTCAAAGTGGAAAAGGGANTATTCTTTCTCTGCCTATCCATAATGTATGCTTCCTCACATCTGTGAACCAAATACATGATTTCCTCAAGGAGATTCATTCTTTAATGAAAATGATCCATGCTTTGATCTGGGCCTTTTTATAGTCTAGCCCTGTCACCCTGTGTCACCTCTGTGAATCCTCTGGGTGTGGCTTAGAAACCTTAGATGTTACTTAGAGATCATGACCCCACTTGGCCAAAGAGGAATCTGGATGGTGGGACTAATCATGTACTCCCTGCTAGAGCCCACATTGCCAGCTGTGCAGGATAGCTTTAGTGTCATTGACACACCTGGGTTGAGGGAGCCTCAGTGTGGGGAATGGCCTCAATTGGACTGCTGGGGCCACATCTGTGGGGTTAATTTTCTTGATTTGTTGAGTGATGTGGAGGGCCCGCCAACATAGGTGGACCACCACCCCCCCTGACAGGTGGTCCTGTATGGTTTAAGAAAGCAGGCTGAGAAATGGGCCAGAGGACTATGACAGTGAGCAGTGTTCCTCCATGGCCTGTGCTTTTAGCTCCTCGCCAGCTTCCTGCCCTGAGTTCCTACCTTTGGGCTCCCTCAGTGATGAACTGTGACCCGGAGATGTGAGCCAAATAAATATTTTCCTCCACAAGTTGGTAGTGGTCAGTGTTTTGCTACAGCAATCGAAAGCAGACTGGAACTCCAGGCATCCAAGACCTACGGCATGGTGGGATCCAAATCTCAGTCCCAGCACTGGTGGACTCTGGCCTAGACGGAGCTCCTAAGCCTGTCTGAAGTTTATCCCCCATTGTAACAAACAGACCGGCATGATGATACCTACGTCCTCCCATTAGGAGCATGAAGAGAGATGAAAGGGACAGAAAGGTCTGCCAGAATTCCCACTATGTGGTAGACATTTAGTAAAAGCTTATTTAGTGAGTGATCCTGTTTGTTCCCATCATCACAGTAACAAACTTCCAAAGAACTTGAAAGACTTCCTTAGAAAGTCATTAATCCGTATGCCAAGAGGTCAGGTCCAGGCGAAGGAAAAAACTGGAAATTGCCTGGCTCTCTGACACCTTCCCTTTGAGAATACATGCTTGGGAACAGAAACCAGTAAACAGATATGAAAGACCATGGCTCTGCCTCCTGCAGGGTAGAAAGAGTCCAGGGTAGAGGTTAGTTTCTGTGGGTTGTGCATATGGATTGAACCTACCAAGGCAGATGTAATTCTGTTGGCTCATCCTGATTTGTGAAGGAAAGCCTCACAAACCTAAAGCATTGTGTGAATACAAGAGTCGGGTGTGTCCAAAGATGCTTTGAGATCATGTTGATTGAAGCAAATAGTTCTGCCGAGAATTGTCTGTGAGGAGTGCAATGACAACTGACTCAGACTGGGATGACAGGGACCAAGTCCCAGGCCTTTGCTGGCAATGGCTTGTTTACTTTCTGTCTCCCACTTGTGACCCTTGCCACCAGCCCTTCACATCTTCATCCCCCTCCACATCTTTTGAGGAAGGATCGCTGTGTCTTTTGGGAAAGTTTCTCTGATCTATTTTTACCTGGGTGTGCATGCTCTCAGCATGGATTACCGTATGGCTGATTCAGGTTTTGCTTTGTTATGTTTGATTGTTGTATTTCATTACACAAACTCTACAGCTCATTTTGGCCCGTCTTGGATTATCGGAGTTCTGAAGTTGAGGTATTTGAGCATCTGTCGTGGTTTCAGCGGGGGAGGCTTGTCCCTCCGTCCCAGCACACCTCATTCCTGTGCTCCTTTTCCCTTCAGAGCAGGCAGAACCCCCCCCCCCATGACTCCCTAAGTAGAGCCTGGTTTTCACATTAACTGAGAGGAGGCCCTGAAGTCAGAAATCCTTGGCCCATGAGTCACTTTGTCTCTTTGTGCCTCATTTCCCCAACTATAAATAGGTGGAGCCCTATGCTTTCTCATCTCGCAGTGTCCTGGGCCCAGTGCAGGTAGTTCTATGCAAAGGAGACGTCTGTCCGTGGCCATGTCTGTGCTGCTCCAGGTGGGGTACTCTGAAAGGGTTTGTAGCCAGAGGGACTGTCTACCAAGTTGTGTGTCCCTTTGTCTTGCTGCATTCTTTCCTGGCTCCTGCCAGAGCTCTTTCAGTATATCTCAGTGAATGCTCTCAAGTGCAGAGTGCAGGCTGTGCTGAACCAGTCTTGCTGCTTCTCCATTGCCTTCAGAGTTCAGTCCTCAGCAGGTGAGTTTTCAAGGAAGAATGAGGAACTCTCACACTGAGAACGAATCACATCGAGACACATAGCAGCATGTGACACTCTACACATACCACTCTAATCTGCTGGGACCTGTGAGATGCAGGGCAGTGCGCCAGGAATTAAAAGAAGAGTAAAATTTGGCTTTGTGTTTGAGAAGTTTCCATGCTTTTATAAAAGGTGAATAAGTACAAACAAAAAGGCTTTTGTTTTGAACTTCTAGAGCACCATAGAAATCAGCGACTTTGTCAACTGAGTGATTCCTTTTACATTGGAGAAACTGAGGTCAATGAACTGGTAATAGGAAAAGTGTCCTCTTCCTAATAGGTGGCCTGTGTCCACTCTGCCCCCCACAGGAGCTGTTCCTGGTCTGTTATGACGGCCATCTTTGGGAGGGAAATGTAGCCTTGGTACTCTCTTGCAGAAGCTTTCTGTGCCCCCACCACACATACACATACCCGAGATCTGCCCAAGTACCTGATGCCTGGGACAGCTGGCCTGCAGCCTAGGCTGATGCTCCCTGCACATTGGGTTTTGGCTACTTAGGGCTGCTCTGCTCCATTAAGACCAGGCCCTAAAGCAGCCTTGCTGCTCCCCCTGACAGAAGACTTCTCCCGGGTCTCTGGGCTTCTTGTTTCTGCTCAGAGCCTCGATTGTCAAGGTAAGGACAGCCAGGTCATGCTCTCCTCAGTCACCACACACCATCCATCATGGACCGCTCTTGGCATCATGGAGCTGATTCATTGCTCTTTTGCTTCGGCCACCAGCATCTGGAACATAAACAACCTGCGTTAATGCATAAGGACTATTGGTTGAATGAAGTACAAGATCTTATTGAGAAGCAGAGGAAAACCACATGCTTCCTTCTCCTTAATATTATTTCTGTTAACAGCATTCAGGAATCCCCCCCTCCCCAGAGCATGAGCATATATATCACAGTATATGCTTAATAAAATTGATATTATGCTAAATTATGGTTTGTAAGCTGCTTTTTCATACATCCTAAAATTACATATATTGGGCCTGGCTGGAGAATGGCTCAGTGGTTAAGAAGCATTGACTGCTTTTGCAGAGGACCGGGTTCATCCCAGCACCCACAGGTGGCTAAGAACGTCTTTAACTCCACTTCCAGGGGAATCCACCCCCTTCTGACCTCCGTGGATTGCAGACACGGGTGCACAACGTACATGCAAGACAGTACACAGAATACACATAAAAAAAATAAATAAAAAAAATAATATATTTGCCTATGTATAAAATAGGCTTTCAAATAAAAAATATTTCTCCTAATTGATTCACCTTTTTCTACATAATCTGCACAGGAATCAAGTAAGAAATGTTTAAGTTACTTTCCAGGAATGTCACAGACCCATCTTTACTTTTATTTTCAGTTTTTGTTGTTTGTTTGTTTGGCGTTTTCAATCTGGCTAACTAAGTCAAAGATATACAGTTGGTTAGAGGTTGTGTTTCTAAAACTTCTTGTTTGAAGGATAAGCCAACACAAGTGCTCGGGAATGAACAGAGCTAATAATGTAAGCGAGCAAGCCAGGTCCTGTCACTCCGCCCAACAATGGTTTCCCTGTAGAAATTAAGATCAAAAGGTTTGTCGGACATGGTGCCATACAACTTTGGTCCAGCACGTGGGAGGAGAGGCAGGAAGATCTCTGTGAATCCAAATCTAGCCTGGTCTATATATTAAGTTCCTGGCCAGCTAGGGCTAACAAAGAGACACTGTCTCAGAAAAAAAAAAACACAAGATTAAAGGTTTCTAAATACAGACTTATGAAAGCTTAGAGAGATGAAAGAACTATAAAGACAACAAATGCATTGTCTCACTTTAACAAGGAGACTGAGAGGAGCACTGCCTTGTGCAAGGAGGGTCCCAGAGCAAACAACCATGGAAACAGCACTGGGAGCCAGCACCTCTCCTCACAGGCCAGACCAGAACCACCAAGAACCTGCTGCAGAATGTGTTTCAAGCTATAAATGACTAGTCAGACTCTCTAGAACAAAACCAATGTAGCTTTTATATTATAATACATATATATATACATAGAATATATATATATGTATATCGTATATATAGAGAGCGAGATCTTTGTATTTTGCGAGCTTTACATACCTTTTTTCGGACCGCTAAATACTCAAAAATAAAGTTTTCAAGTACTAGAAGAAACTAGAGATTATTAACTCTGCCAGTTTTCCGACATCCCATCTGCAGGCTGGAAAGCCAGAGCTCTCACTCGGCAGCTGCTCAGTCCCAGAAGCTGGGAGCCTCAAACAAAAGGCACCAATGATGCAGCACCCACCCAAGAGCTAGACCCAGAAAGAAGCTCCGTGGAGAGCAGCTACCGCGACCCACTTTCAAAGGCTGATGAGCTGGGGTCTGATGTTATGGGCGATGGCAGACACAGCAGACACACTCCTTCAGGAAGACTGGAGCTCTCAAGTAGAGGCTACCCCCCCCCCTTTTACACCTCCCAGCGTCCAGCCAATTGAATGACTCCGCCCACATTCAGGGTTGGTCTCTTCCCCTCAGTTGGTGCCCTCCATGTTTACAATTTCTGGAAATGAGCTCACCAACACAGAGAGGTGTGCTTTACTAATCTCTTAGGTATCCCTCAATATAATCAATTGGTGATCAAGAGTAACCATCACGTGACCAAGTTAAAAGATGGAGATGTGAATATACAGTATTTACTAACTCCACTAAGGACACATTATGAGTGACTCTCTTACTATGCTCACTTAGTTAAGATGCTCTCAGTCACTGTCTCCAAACTTTGCAATCTTTTTTTTTAATTTTTTTAAAATTTTTTATTTATTTTTGTATGTGTATGAATGCACTGTCTGCATGTAGGTTTGTGTGCCCGTGTTGTGCAATGCCGTGGAGGTCAGAAGAGGGTGTTGGATTCCCCTGGAACTGGAGTTCTCCTGGAATTGGAGTTACAGAAGGTTCCCAGCTGCCATGTGGGTGCTGGGGATCGAACCCGGGTCCTCTGCAAGAGCAGTCGATGCTCCCAACCGCTAGGCCATCTCTCCAGCCCCTAATTTTTATTTTTTAGGTGTATGAGTGTACTGTCTGCATGTAGGTTGGTGCACCCGTGTCGTGCAATGCCGTGGAAGTCAGAAGAGGGCGTCAGATTCCCCTGGAACTGGAGTTAAAGACGGTTCTTAGTCGGCCTATGGGTGCTGGGAATCAAACCCGGATCCTGTGCAAGAGCAATCGGCGCTCTTAACCACTGAGCCATCTCTCCAGCCCCCAATATTTATTATTTTTAGGTGTATGAAAGTACTGCCTAAAGGTAGGTTGGTGCACCCATGTCATGCAATGCCCTCAGAGGTCAGAAAAAGAGTGTTGGATGCCCTGGAACTGGAGTTATGGACAGTTGTTAGCCTACATGTGCATGCTGGGAACAAAACCTGGGTCTTCTGCAATAGCCACCAGTGCTTTTAACCAGTGAACCATCTCCCTAGTCCCTGAACCTCATGTATTTAATTAACAGCCTAGTTTCTAGAGGCAGAGTCTTACCAAGCTTTTGTTGTGTGACCTTGAGCAAGTTATTGAACTTCCATTTGCTTCAGTTTCTTCGTCTATAAAATAGATTCGAGGTGGGTTGAAGGGATTAAACATAAGTATTTGACACAAAATAAGCAGAGTCAGCCATGATGGTGTATACTTATAATCTCTGCACTTGGGAAGCTAAGGCAAAAGAATTACTGTGAGTCCAAGTCTATATAGTGAAGAGTAGACCAGACCTGAATTAAAACCCCTAAGTTTAAATAAATTAAGTGTTCTATTTCTATTGTTGTGGATATTAGCACTGTCATTGTGCTGGAGAGTTTCATTTGTCTCTTGACATATCTGTGAAGCAGGATCCTCAGCAGAGGCATTTCCTCCATCAAGGTGGGCTGTGGCCACGTCTGTGAGGCATTTTCTTAATTGTCAATTGATTCGGGAGGGCCCAACTCACTTTGTGTGATGACACTCTGGACAGGTAGTCCTAGATTGTGTAAGAAAGCAGGTGGAGCACAGACCAGAAGGAGCGAGCCAGGAAGCAGCTCTGCTGCATGTGCTGTGCTTCAGCTCCTGCTTCTAGGGTCCTGTGTGAGCCCCTGCTCTGCCTTCCTTCGATGATGGACTATTTATGGCCTGGACATGTAAGACGAAATCAACCCTTTCCTCCCCAAGTTGCTTTTGGTCCCTGGTTTATCACAGCAACAGAAAGTAACTAAGAGTCATCATCCTCATCCTCTCGAGGATGGTATGGTGTAAGACAGAGGCGATGGGGTACGAGGATGTATTTAAAGTGCTTGATAAATAAAAAAGCAGAGCATTATTATTATTATTATTCAGAGTGACCTTCTCATTGTCTTGAATCCCAGAAGCTCTTCCCTAGAACTGTTTGTTGGGCCACCACCAGTGTCTTCACAAGCAGGACAACAAAAACTCTGATCCTCTGGAGATAACGGAGATGCTCTCTGCTGGCTCTAGTGCTTGCTGGACAGGCGCATGTACATACACACCACAAAACTAGTGAAATGGTTCGTGTGGGACCTGCATATTTTTCTTTCTAAATCATAGCTTGGAGTCAAAAGTATTTCCAGCAAGCCCAAGCTTGCTTGAGATCAAAGCTGTCCCTTTGAGCTGCTGGTCCTAGTGACCCTCTGACTCAGTCTTGGCAGAATGAAAATTCACTGCAAGGAGGAAAGATCTCAAATAACCTTTCTCCCTCCATCTCTCCCAGTTCTCCCAAAGCCCATCTCCTGGCCTCTAGGTGTGGAGGTTTGGATCTATCTACTCCCTCCCATCTGTCTCCCCTCTTAAAAGAGTTGGCTGGTGAGACTTAGCTTGTCAAATTTGCCTCAGGAAGGGCTTTAAGTTCCCAAACTGTCTAAGGTTTCAGAATGCTTAAAAAAACATTTATCTTATATAAAAAACAACACCTTAGAAAATCCAAGCGATTTATTTTTTAGCAGATTTTTTAAAGTGCTCTAAATCACCTATACCTTCCAGCAGGGCACAATGTAAGACTTGGCCATCATTATCAATCAAGGTACCTGGTCTGCAGTGAGCAGAGCACTGTACAAAGCCAGAGGCACAAATTAAGGACATTTTCTGGGCTAAGCCCCTGGTGGGCAGGGGCCCTGTCTGCCTAAATTGCTTTGTGCCACACAGAAGAGAAGGAGGAAAGAAGCGAGTGGTTTTTTATATTAGTGATGGCTCTACGCTTGCTGCAGACAGGCAGAAGGCAGCAGACCAGAGCCCTGTGGAGTGTTTCACAGAAGATTTTCTTGGGGGTAACTGAAGACCTAAATCCTCAAGCAAGTTGAAATTTCTCAGCAAAGGAATCATGGATAAAAGACTAGAACTGCCTCTGAGCTACAAATGCCTCTCAGATTTGTTTATGATTCTTGAAAGACACTCCATTAAGTCCTAATGGCTCGAGAAAACCTGGGGAAGAGGTGTGGGCTTAGAGGCATGAACGCACAGCTCCCAGCATACAAAGCCCGGAAGGAATCCCATCCCAGACCATTTTCATCCAATCTGCATTTTCCTGACCATGCCTGAGTGTGCTTGAAGAGGGCTCACCAAACAACACAGCTATGTGTCTTTCTCCATTCTCTCTCTCTCTCTCTCTCTCTCTCTCTCTCTCTCTCTCTCCTCTCTCTCTCCCTCCCTCTCTCCCTGCCTCCCTCCTCTTCTCTCCTCTCCTCTCTCTCTAAACCTTTTACACTGCAGTTGAACAAGCCCCTGGATAAAGACTTTATCCAAAAACCCCCTCTTTAAAGTTATTTCAAATTTCTCTGCAAGGCTTTCAGAAATCTGTTTGTTTGAGGGCAGAATTAGATGTGACCGGCGTTTTATTGTGACATAAAACCATATTTCTTCCCTGGAAGATTAAAAAATAAAATCGGTTAATAAGAAAAGCTGTCAGCAACAGAAAATGGCTGACATAATCCGTTTATCCTCCGAGCAATAAAGATATTGGTCCTTGGGAGTCTATCCTCTCTCTCATGTTATTTCGCCCAAAACATTATCTTCCCAGCATTCTGATGGATTAAGAAGTCATATGGGAGATAGCAGGGAAATGACAGATACAAAAAAATATATAATATCCTTTCATTTCCCCTCCTCCCTCCACGCTCACTCATAGTCACCCCCTTCTTCCCTCCCTCTGTCCAAAACACACACACACTTTATTTTCCTCTCTTTTCCCTCTCCCTGACACCCTCCCATTTTTCTCACCCTTTGGAAAAGAAATAGATCTTCTTCTACCCACAATTCCAGTGCACTGATAATCCTAATAGGGGTGCTGATGCAGCATGGCCCTGAAGTCCCTTCCTGCCAAGTGTGGTGTGTGGTGTGTGTGTGTGTGTGTGTGTGTGTGTGTGTGTGTGTGTGTGTGACTTGCACATATCTACAGAGACACACATCAGCAAATGAAAGTGATGAACTCTTGATACATGTGTGGAACACCTAGACAGAAAGGGAGTTAAGTTGATCCAGTTACACCACTGGATTTTTAATCTAGGATTTCTGACAATAGCATAAATTTCAGGAACAAGGATGAAGGCAGCACAAGCCCAGGGAAGCAGTAAAAGAGACTCTGGAAAGGTTACAATTAAAATATCATTTGGAGTCTGAGAAAGTCACTTTAAAATGAAGGAAAAATGGTCCGGTATAGGCAAATGTGTATTCTTCTTTTCTTAGTCAGTGGTGTCATCAGTCTTTTGCCACAAAGTTTTTCTTACTGTTCCAGGGAAAATGGTTCTTGAGATTATAGATCAAAAGCTTTGGGATTCTTGTTCAGCTGACTTAAAAATAATCCCTAGGCCCCTTCCTGGGATTTGAAGTAGGAACAATACAATGCAACTAGAAATTGGGCAGGACCTTGAAAAGGATTCTTTCATTTCCTTCTGCTCTGCTTAGATTTACTGAGGTATAGCTGACCAGTACAAATTGTGCCTTTTAAAGATGTATAACGTGATGACTAGCAGTATGAAAAGTTTGAGAAATGATGGTCACAGTCGTCTTATTAATGTTTTGACTTCTGTTTAGAAGTCCCTTCCTTTTCCATCTGAGTCCTGACCTCCCTTTTCTAACTCATTAGCTTCTCTTGAAAGAAAACCCAACATTTCAGTCACTTGTGCATTTTTTTTTTCAAATCGCTAAATCCTAGCCATGCCAGCTGTGTTTCATGGGAATTGGACCAATGAGTTCACTGCCGGCTGACATGAGTGAAAAGAAACTGTAGAAAGAATAAATTCCAGGAAGAGATCAGGTGACACTGAGGAGTGGTTTGGAACAGAGGGATTCTGAAAATGGCTTTTGATGTGCCCAAGAAAGTGGACAATTATATATGCATATGTGTACATAAGCATGTGTGTACATAAAAATTTGTGTTTGATATAATAATTATCTTAAATATACCAGTCACAATAATTTTTTATTTATTATTTTTTATGTGTATGAGTATACTGTCTGCATTTAGGTTGGTGCACCTGTGTCGTGCAATGCTGCAGAGGTCAGAAGAGGGTGTCAATTCCCCTGGAACTGGAGTTAAAGACGGTTCTTAGCCACCACGTGGGTGCTGGGAATCAAACCTGGGTCCTCTGCAAGAGCAGTCAGCACTCTTAACCGCTGAGCCATCTCTCCAGCCTCCACAATAATTTTTAAGTCTTACTACAGCTACACCTCCATCCCCCCAAATGGAAAATAATATCCACATCTGTGTAATAGCTAATCCTCACATATGTCTGTGAATGCACTGGCTTTGCTGGGGCAGGAATGAGAAGAAACAAGTTAGGGACAACAGACATTTATTCATTCATTCATTCATTCATTCATTCACTCGGCAATTTGCACCTGACATAATAAAAGTGCCATCAAGCTTCCCAAAAACCTTTCACTTCTTTTCATTCATTTACTAGAGCCTATTCATATCTTTATGTAGAAAATGTCTTTTGGAACTATAACTTTCTGCATATTTTGAAAGCTGAATTGCTGTAGAAGACATTAATTGCATTGTTCAAGGTACACTGCCATAAAAATGATAGCAATACTCAATCCGAATATACACATTTTATTACAGCAAACCTCTTTATTTAAATGGCTATAAAACCAGATGGTGAACAAATGTCTATGGCAATTAAAACTAGAGTAAATTCATGAACAACATTACTGTAGCTAACTGTTTCATTAAGAAGAGATTGTCTCTCAATTACAGACAGTAAATAAAATCTGCTTGAATTTTAAGTGTTTCTGAATTCTATAGCATGAAGCTGGACTTCTCAAATATTTTCATTTGTTGTACTAAGGATAGAAACAGAAACTCTGTGTTAAATTCTTAGTTTGACACTTGATCATACCCAAAACATTGTTATTTCACTGAGTGTTATTGTCATTGTGTTAAACTAGGCATCATAAGTCATTATGGTATAAGGTTTAATGTGGCCATAAACCATGTCTAGGAATTGACTGAGAATGAGGTTGGAGTTGATTATAATCCCTAGATTATGCACATTTCCTCTAATGCTTATTCAGTCTTTCAACAAATATTTACTGAATTCTTACCTCATACCAGGTGTGGTTAGTCACCATGACTCTACAGGGAAACAAGACAAGGATCTATCACATACTTAGTTCTGTGCTAAGCAGCAAAGGAATGGTCTGGAACATCACAAACTAAAGAGAAGATGATCTCTCAGTGTTGGGGTTCTCTGGAAAGGGGCACAGGGGCCATCTTGTAGATGTCTCGCAGTTTTTCCAGGAATTTTATGCAGGGAACTTTATAGGAGTCAGTCTGATGAGCACATACTCTACCTCTCTATGGTTTACCTGTCCACCACTTACCTAATCTTGAGGTCCTAAGATAATCAGAAACTAAAAATGAGAAGGGTCAAAACATAAAGACAGTCTAAGGTCATTTTAAAGACCAAAGGCTTGGCTTGCTATTTTTATTAGAAAAACTACAAAAGGCACAACGTTTCTAATACCTTAGCTGTCTTTATCATGGCACTGGTGACACTGTGGGGAAGCTCCAATACATTTGTCTGTCCCCCTCCCCCCACCCCACCCCCACCCTGCCCAGGACACTGTGAGATCTTTGAAAACTGAAATGGCTCATGGTGGGTGGTTTACAAATGTCTGCCAGATTCAACCAAATGGAACTGATTTCTAGTTAGTGAAAAGTATGAGTCATCTTTTACTCTTCTCTAAAGGCTGTCACAGCAACATTCCTCGGAAATTGCTCTCTATATAAAACTGTTGATTTGGTTATAGAATGGGTTGTTCTATTTAATGACAGTATTCAGCTTCATAGAAGATTACCCAAAATACTTTGTTTGGGTTGTCAATTTAGAAAAGAAATCTTAGAATAAAGGATCACTCACCATTAGAGCTAAATGGACAGGATTAAATTGTTGACCATTTGGGAGGTGGAGAAGATCAACTATCACTTGCTTAGGGAGTGTGAGAATCCCAGTTAACAGATGTTTTCCGTGAGTTAGGACTGGAGTAAGAAACTTTCAAAATTAAACCCCAGATTTGTTCAGGTCTACCTGTCTTCTTTTAGAAGCCTGTTGGCAATTTCTCTTCTTGGAGAATTTCCTGGCCATATGAATTTAACTGAGCCTATCTAGTTATATAGGGGACAGAATTGCATTCTCTGTGTGCACACGTGTGTTTATAAAGAAAGTACTAAGCACTCACTTAGCCCTTGCAACAATACTGCCAGGCAAGCTCTGTTGTGAGCAAACAGAGGAACTGCGGCTCAGAGTTTCTTTTCCAAGGTTATAAAACTAGGACTTTTCAGTGCTAGAACCAGGGTACTTTCTGTTGGATATCAATGCTCTGAGTCTTAATTACTATTCCATACTACTTCCACTGACCTGATTTACAGAAATATTTGTTAAACCTTGCAGAATTTAGTAGTTTATTTCTGGTCGTGTAACACTTGAGAGGAATAATGTGAACTTTCTCTCAGTGATTTGGCTTTATTTTTTCCCATCTGAATCCCTTTGGGTATTTGTCCTTTTCTTTTCCAGACTACTTGTCACTTCCCATGGTAACATATCCATGTTGCATTTTGTCTTCCCTGCCGTGTACAAGTTTAAGGTCAGGCAAAGGGCCCACTCTTGTTCCTGGTCAGTCAATAAGGATCTACCATATGCTTAGTTCTGTGCTAAGTAGCAAAGGAAGCAAAGATAAAAATGTGAAGAAAAAAAGTACCAGCTAGGTAGTGTGTCTAACATGCCTCCAGGTCACAGATCTAAAGGCATGTGAGGACATAGGGAGGACGGCATCCAAGACTGAGATCAGACTTCATCCACAAGCCTGTCTTCACCATCATTCCTCCAGGGACACACAATGGACACACAATGGACAGCTAAAGGAGATCTGGTTCTGCAGGGCAAGTTAATTGTCTCCAGGTTCTGAATTCAATTCTGTCTTCAGGCTCTAATTCAATCTGCTCAGTCCTCTTACCTCCAATGGTTCATTGTATTCTTCTGAGTGATGCTTCTTTCCTACAGCAAGGCACATAATAGAAAAATATGCTGTGCTAGGGTCTCTCTCTCCCTCTCTCTCTGTCTCTCTCATTTCAGTATCCCCTTTGTTCCTCCCAGGTTCCAAAGACTATGCACTGTGCTAGAAAATATGGATGATGAAATGGAGTGAGCATGTAAGATAAACCATGACACTAATGAAAAGTCAAACAGATGAGGGTTCTGGGCAAACAAAGTTGGGCTGATCTGAAATGCGTGTTTACCTCGTGGCAAATTAGGGGTGAACACCAACATCATAAATTATAAATAATACATAAAGTGTACCAATTTAGAAGGATTTGGTTCTCCTGTTACTTCCTGAGGGTCTTTGAGTTCCAACTTCATTTAATGAAAGAAATACTGGAAATTGTGAATGGATGTGCTATGGGAATCGTATAACAAAAGCCAACCAGATCTCCAATCCATGACACATTCTCAGAAACTTCAGTAAGAGAATGAGCATGCATGTTGCAAGTTATATGGGGTATTTAACATCTATGTGTATCACTTTTATAATCCCTTGCTTTAACTTTGTCAATTACCTGACCAATCGTGGGGTCATCTGACAAATAAGAATATAAAGGATGAGTGTGTGTGTGTGTGTGTGTGTGTGTGTGTGTTAGAGACTTGTTAAGACCCCAAGGCTAATGGGAAAATTACTAGAGATCTTGATGAAAACACAAGGAAGCTTCCATAGTTGTCATGTGTGGATTTGATGAGTGGGGGGAAATATGGTGATTTAGATATAGTATAATCAAATATGCTTTTTAAAATACTATTTTTTACTTTTATTTTGTGTGTATGAGTATATTGCCTGTATCTATGTAAGTGCACCCATGTCATGCAGTCCCTGTGGAGGTCAGAAGAATGTGTCAGATCCACTGGAACTGGAGTTACAGGTGGTTGGTTGTTAGCCACCATGTGGGTGCTGGGAACAAAACCTGGATCCCCTGAAAGAGCATCCATTGCTCTTAACCACTGAGTCATCTCTCCAGCCCCTCAATTACACTATTTATTTTAAAAAGTCACTTTATTGGAATGAGCACACACAAAAATCACACGCCTATATTAAGGTAGCCATTCAATCAAACATATTCTAAGAGCAAAATATATACATAATTTATATGCGCAAAGGTCTTTCAGAAGTAGTCTTAAAACACTATTGGGAGGGGCTGGAGAGAAGACTCAGTGGATAAAAGCAATGGCTCCTCTTGCAGAGGACCCACATGGTGGTTGTATGACCAGTTTCAAAGGATCCAACACACTCTTTTTGGCCTCCATGGGCATTGCACACATGGGTGTACTTACATACATAATAGGCAAAAACACTCAAACACATAAAAATAAGTAAACAAATACTATTGGGATGAGAAAGAACTTATTGTCCAGAAATTAAAGTGATATCTTCCAACTGGAAAAGAAATGAATAGGTAAAGTAAAAAGTTATTTCATGATTAGGAAAACCAAGTCCCTTTTGTTCCTATGCATAGATGCATAAATGTCCCATAGAGGGAAATTGCTTTTTTCCTGATTGAAAAGACCACTTTCATAGAACATAGAAAAGCTTCTACTGGAGAAAGTAGTTGCCTTACATGGAAAGAAAAGTGCAGGGACTATAAATCCCTCAGATTAGTTACGGGCTGGTGATAAGGCTCCTTTACAATAGTTAGAGACCACTATGGGAAAATTAATGCTGCCAAGGAAGGAACTTACCAAACTTGTTTTCACATTTAAAAAGGGAAAATGATGCTTTTTTTAAAGTGATAAAAGAAGACAAGAAATTCTAGAGTCGAATGAATAAATTAGTGATATTTTCAGTTGATAATGAGAAAATTCTGTTGCTTGCATTTCTTAAATCTTGCTCTAAGTGACATTTACCTTAAATTTGTGGGCGCAAAACTGATAATTAGAAATAGTAAATCTGTTAGCAAAATTTTTGTTTGTAACATATATGACAGTGCATCATGTATCTGCAATATGTGTATAATGTCTTTTCTATAAGAACAATTTTTTAAAAGTCAGGAAGGAGGAAGAAAAGCTTCAAAGACTCATTTTTAAAAGATCAGCAATTAACAAAAATAAACCAAGTGACCAAGAAGATGCATTTGAAATAGGGTATTAAAATGGAATGAGAAAAATGTTGTCAACAGAGCATATGACATCATGCATGCACAGAAACTAAGAAGAGTCAGCTGGCCAGTAGAAAAATGACATCTAGGGGCTGGAGAGATGGCCTAGCAGTTAAGAGCGCCGACCGCTCTTACAGAGGACCCGGGTTCGATCCCCAGCACCCACATGGCGGCTGAGAACCGTCTGAAACTCCAATTCCAGGAGAACTCCAGTTCCAGGGGAATCCGAGACCCTCTTCTGACCTCCGCGGCATTGCACAACATGGGTGCACAAACTTGCATGCAGACAGTACATTCATACACATACAGAAATAAATAAAATTTTTAAAAAAATTTAAAAAAAAAAGAAAAATGACATCTAGAGATGGAGTAAGAGGGGTTAAGAGGGGGCTGGGCTTGCACATGGAAATGTTACAGTAAACACCACTAATACATTATATTTTCTTGAGACAGGGTCTCCTTTCAGCCCCAGCTGGCCTGCAACTTGCTATGTAGCAGGCTGGTCTCCATCTCTTAGAGATCTTCCTGCCTCTGCCTCCTGAGTGTTGAGGTTAAAGTCATGCACCACTATGCCAAGCAATAATGCTTAAAAAATAAGTTTAAAAATGTCAAGATTAGCCTGGCATGGTGGCGTATGCCTTTGATCCTAGCACTTGGGAGGCAGAGGCAGGCGGATTTTTTTTTTTTTTTGTGTAGCTGCTGTCTGATTTAGTTGAGTTCCAGGACAGCCGGGGTACAGGGAGACCCGTTCTCAAACAGACCCAAAAACAAAAAAAAAAAAAAAAAAAAAAAAAAGTCAAGATTGTTCAGATTCCAAAGCATGCTAGGCATGGTGAGTGTTTGTGAAATCTATTCTCCCAGCTTGTAGAGTCGCCATCTCCAACTATGAGAGTAAAGGCTCAAGAGCCATCTGTGAAAAGACATGCCGTCTATGAACCATCCATTAATCTCTTATCTACAGCTTTTGTGAAAGGCCTGTAGGATGGCGCTCAGAGAGCACGACTGAGTCTGTAGTGGTGTCGGGGCAGGATTCCATGTTGTCTGAAGTCCAAACTTGGAGGCCAGGGAATGAAGAGTTGGGTCAGGAGTTCATCCCTCCAACAATGCAAGTCAGTACATCCAACAGGGGCAACGAGAGGACTTTTCTAAATAATTTCACCCAAGCTGCCCTCTTGTCAGGGGCCCGACATCCTCTGCAGAAAGAAGTGTTATACCCAAAGGCAGGCATAGAGCTGAAGACAGCCGTGGTCACCATGCTGCACAGGGTGAACAGTCGGCAAAGAGTCAGCAGCCAGGCCAGACCTTGCTCCTTTGGGTGGAGGCAAAGCTGCGTTGAAGAGACTACTTTTCACTAATTCATAAAATTTTTAAATGCATTTTTGTGGAAAAAATTTTCTCTTAACTAATTTCTATAATTCATTCAAGGTGCGAAGCCACTAATACAGGTTTCCCAGGCTACAGTGATCCCAGACTGAGAGAAATAAAGTTTCAAAGTGGAAAAGGGATAGAGTTAGGTGACCGTGGTCGGGTTATTGTAATTTGCAGTGTGAAGCTGGTCTTTGGAACGGCAAATGTTGGACTATTCATAAAGGGTGTGGAATCTACCTGAGGCACCTTCCAAAATTCATGACAGAATGAGTCCAGGCCGTGAGATGTTCTGAATGGGCAGTGGGAAAACGACGGAAGTTGCTTTTGCTTGTGCCTATTGAGAATTTTGCTCAGTATATTGGTAGCACAACAATTCAAGTTGGAATAAAGAAAGGAATGGAGACCCAAGGAAGGACAGATGGAGAGAAAGGAAAGAAGCAAAGAAAGAAGAAAAGCAGGAACAAAGAGGAAATAAAAATAAACAGACTCAGGTCTGGAGAGATGGCTCAGTGGTCCAGAGCACTGGCTGCTCTTACAGGGGACCTGGGTTCAGCTCACAGCACCCACATGACGGCTAACAACTGTATAACTCCAGTTCCAGAGGCTCCAACACCCTCTTCTGGTCTCTAGGAGCATTGCATGAACACGGGTACACTTACATTACACGCAGGCAAAACACTCATACACATATTTTTTTTTTCATTTAAAAATGAAATCCCAGCATTCAGAATGCAGAGGCAGGTGGATCTCTGTGAGTTCAAGGCCGGCCTGGTCTACAAAGCAAGCTCCAGGCTAGCTAAGACTAAACGAAGACCCTGTCTCAAAAAGACCAAAAAAAATGAAAAAACCCAGATTCTCATTTTCAACATCTAAAGTACTCTCAAAAATAACCAGCCGAACTTGCACAACAGTGGAAATAGAGATCATAGAACTTCCTTGAGAGATGTGTATTAGAGTTCTCTAGAGAAACAGAAGTGAAAAAAATTTAATGTCTCTCTGTGTGTGAGTGTGTGTGTGAGAGAGAGAGAGAGAGAAAGAGAGAGAGAGATTACTAAGCCACATTATGGTTAAAGAATAAAGAATCAGCCTTTTAGAGTTAAAAGAGTAGAACTGAACTCTGAGAGTTTGTTCTTCAGATATCTCACAGAACTGTGCTCCCAGGCTAGTCCTCACCTATACTTTCATGCAGTTTCTCCAGCATGAATTGGAGAAACACAACCTTGGACTCACCCTCATCATATCCAAGAATCTTGCTGTTTGATCCCTAGGCCTGAAGTATCTCATACCCATAATGTCAAGCACACTTGTCAGTTTGCACCACTTCCAGTTTGTACCTCACTAGATACAAATATGAACTTAGTGCATTTGTCACTTTGGTTTTTTTTTTTCTTTTTTTCTATTACTTTTTTATTTTTTTCATTTTTTAACAATAAGTAATAATTTATGAGTACAAGCATCCTTCATGTAAAACCAATTTGCAAGCAGTTGTGCCCAAATCCACACAGCACAAGGGTCCCACCATCCAGCTCGGGGGCTTGTATGTTCAATCAAGTTGAAAGAGTTTCCAGAAGCCCCTGAAATGGGTCAGTTCATTAGTCCCCTCCTTTCCCCAGCATCTATATGTACTAGGGACTGCTGAGAGACACTCTCAGACAAGCCAAGGTGCTGGAAGAGGCTCAGACTCACTGAGCTCCCTGGAAAGGAAACTTTCCAATCTGTTGAGTGTGGGCTTTGGTGATGCAGATGCCTTTGACTAGGTGTTTTCGCCATAATTCTAACCCCTAGCCATTCCAAGCTCTCACCTATACTCTGGTAAGTAACCTAAATAAATTCATTCGTTCATCAAGTTGGACTTTGCTGATATTCTTACTTTGGTCTATCACCAGTGCCCTGTCGGGGGTGTGTAGATGTTTGCTCTTGACTGCCTAGGAATAGTTCTCTAGGAACTAGTTTGTCACAAATTACTTCCCACATCAATTAAGACAATTAACACAAATCCTCAGTTGAGGCCTCCTACTGGCCTCCTTACTCAGGCGGATTCTAAAATATTGCAAGTTGAGATTTCAAAAAATAAAAACAGCCATCACAGGTTCTTGTTTGACATTCTGGCACCACTCTTATAATGTCGACATCCAGGTTGGAAGTTGAGGCAATTGATGGAGAGCTCAAGGACAGTGATCATCAGGGACTGCGTAATACTAACAAGAACAAAGTCAAGGAAGAGGGAGGGACACGAGAAGGGAGGGCGGGACAGAAGCAGAATGAAGGAAGAAGAAAAAGAAGAAGGAGGAAGGAAAGGAGGACGGGGAGGGAGGGAGGGAATTGGACAGGAAAGAAGGAAGGAACAGGAAGGAAGGAACGGAAGGAAGGAAGGAAGGAAGGAACGGAAGGAAGGGGAAAAAGGAGAGGAGAGGAGAGGAGAGAAGAGGAGGGGGAGAGGCGAGGAGAGGAGCGAGATTAGAGAGGAGAGGATGAGGAAGAGGAGGACAATGAAGAAGAGGAAGAGGAAAAAAAAAAAAAAAAAAAAAAAAAAAAGAGAGGAAAGGAAGGAAAGGAAAGGAAAGGAAAGGAAAAAAGGAAAAGGAAGGAACGGAAAAAAGGAAAGGAAAAAGGAAGGCAAGGAAAGGAAACAGGAAAGGGAAAAAAAGGAAAGGAAAGGAAAATAAAGGTAAAGGAAAGAAAAGGAAGGAGCTCCCTTCCAAGTTTTGATCTGATACCTACATCTTTGTAAAATGTAAACCAAAAGAATTAATGTGGTTTAATAAACCCAGTCTATGGTATTTTATCATTATAATCTGACCTGACTAAATTTTGGTGCTAAGAAGTAAGACACTACCACTGGCACTAATACTTAAATATTTGGAAGTAGCTTTGGATCTTGGAAAACCCACATGATCATCTGTAGGGAAAAATGGAAGCCACCTGTGGATTCCTTTGTGCTTGTCTGTTTACACCAAAACCTGGTCTTAGGCAGGATTTGCCTGTGCATTAACAAACCTGTGACACCTTAAGATCAAAGGCACTCATGAGTTCTCATACTCATGATGCTAGTACTCATGATCTTATGGAACATGAGGCATGGGATCTGAAAACCAGGCCCTGAGATTTGATGTCACTCTGGGTATTAAAAAACAGAATGTGCCAGGCGTGGTGGCACGGCCTTTTATCCTAGCACCTTGGGAGGCAGAGGCAAGTGGGATCTTTGTGATTTCAAGGCCAGCCTGGTCTACAGAGTGAGTTCCAGGACCGCTGGGACTCCAGGGCGGGGAGGGACTTCTCAAAAAAAACAAAAACAAAAAAAAACAACACCAATCAAAAAAAAAAAACAGATATGCGTGAAT
>VZQC01007701.1:0-42914 GCA_009823505.1 Rhizomys pruinosus | reverse complement strand
ATGCTGTGAATAAAAAGACAAGTCCTTCATAACATCAGACAGGGACTCCTGGCCATTATTTTGTGTGTGTGTAATCTTACCCATCAGGCATGTGTAGTCATGGCCAGTGGGTTGGGCAATGGTCCATCAGACCACCAACCTGGGAATCTGGTGTGGGGCTGGAAGGAGACTTATCAGGTCACCAGCTGTGATATGTGGTGAGTGAGTGCCCAGGTGGGAATTAGACTGTAGAGCACCTAGCAGGTGACAGTCTGGTATTAGACTGTAGAGCACCTATCAGGCAACAGTCTGGCATTAGACTGTAGAGCACCTATCAGGCAGCAGCCTGGAGGATCTGGGAATGCCAATAGGGCATCACCTGGTGTAGATGTTAGATGAGACAGGTGGGCAGTGGGAAGGTTATCAGCCTTTGGCCCCAAGGTCTAGAACAGCTGCTGGTGGCTGTCTTGCATTTTCCCTTTTCCCTGTAATCCAGTGGATGAGGTCTGTGCATCCACCTCCATGTGTGGTGGATGTGACACCACAATCATCAAGAGTCTTAGTAGAAGTGTAGACCTTAAAGGCTGAGCTGCTGAGGGCTCAGAAGGCAAAAAGGAACATAGGTTATTGGAAACTGGAAGAAATGATAATCCTTATTATAAGCAAGCAAAAACTCAGCTGAATGTGTTCATATTTTGTGGAAGGTAGAATTTGTGAAGAATGAAATTGTGTACTTAGCTATGGAGAATTTTAAGCAAAGTATTGAACAAACAGCTTGGCTTTTTTTTTTCCCAAACGGCATATAACAAAATGAAAGGAGGTAAACTGAAAGAATTGTTAAGCAAGAAAGAGTCAGCATTGGACATTTCTCAGCCTATTGATAATGTAGAAGCTAAACATATGTTCTGACAAGCACACACAGGGTATGACTGAACATTTGCTAAGATGATTGACACCTGTGTGTGCTGTAGACCGTGTACCGGCCATGTTACCTCAGACAGTGATGAAGATGGGTTTACACCAGTAGCAACTCTACCATGTGGACCAAAGGGAACAGGATGGGGTAGAACAAGCTGCTGAGAACACGTTTATTCCTTGGGAAAAGAGAATAATGGCCTTGAGTCAACCCATAGATCTATGGGACTCGCATGACAGGCCCCAAATGGGCAATGCTATTTCATCTTTGGTCTCAAAGCTTCAGAGATTGAGACCCCTTCCTCAGTTTCATCAGGCTACATGTGCCCCTCACAGGGTCTCCTGGCCATGAGAGTCCCACAGAGAGTAAGTAGTGTGGGAACACTGGGAATGCTACTGCTGCCCCACTGATCCTGGAGCACAGAGAATTGAATGCACAGATCATGGAATTTGCCTGGATGGGCTTTGGACTTACATGGGACCTGTCACCCCTTCCTTCTTATTTCAAGCAGTAATTTTTTTACTGTGAGATGTTCCAGAGAACTAGCAGCCTGAATCTGTGGAATATGAAGATATTATATCTCTACTTAAAAGCTAAGTTCCATTTAATGTGATTTTGAAGTAAATTCTGGTGCAATGAGAAGTTTCTTTGGTAACCTCAACTTTCTTATCAGAGAAGAGTTTTGTGTCTAATCGGCTGAATGAGATAGCCACCGGGGAATGATTAAAATGAAGATTGATTGTAAACCCCATAGCATCTAGAGTCCTAATATAAGGACAAATCAGAAGGTAGCTAGTCAAGAAAATGTTTTTCGTGGAATGTCAAAGCAGCTCGCTATACTCTGCTCACTACTATTCTTTGTTTAGAAGCTAGGACTTACGATGCCTCTAAGGCTTACCCTCATGCTAAGACCACAGTTCATATTATCCTTCCTATGCAGGAAGCTAAACGAGGTCTGAGCTGGCTGCCTGGGGGAGCCTATTCCCCACACTTTGCCCTGGATCTGTCGTCTACACAGTGCTGCTGGGTTGCCCTCCTAGCCTACTCTGATTTGCTCCATGTTTACTTGTCTGGGAAGAAACTTTTCAGAGAGCTGCTTAAAAGAGTTTTATTTCGGGCCGGAGAGATAGCCTAGAGGTTAAGAGCACCGACTGCTCTTACAGAGGACCCGGGTTCGATCCCCAGCACCCACATGGCGGCCGAGAACTGTCTGTAATTCCAGTTCCAGGGGAATCTGAGACCCTCTTCTGACCTCCGTGGCATTGCATGAATCTGGTGCACAAACCTACATGCAGACAATACATTCATACACATAAATTTAAAAAAAAGAGTTTTATTTCCATAATTGGATGTGAGATGTGTCATTGGAGCACTGTCTTACTTACATTTTTCTTTTTAAAAATATTTTTATTAAAAAATTAATAAATAAAATATTTTTATTGAAGTTTTGTGCATTTCATACATCATTTCTCAGTCCAATTTAGACTCATTTCCCTTTCCATGCCCCCCACCCCACCCAAGTTCATGCAATCTGCCATACATGTCTTATATCTTTTTTCTGGGTCTTTTTAAAGTTTTTTCAAAGCAGAAGATTATTGTTTGGGGGAGAACTTTGCTGTTTCAGTCGTTTTTTTGTCCCAGTTCTTTTGTTGTTGTTCCCTCCAATCTGTATTATTTCAATGTATGCATATATATATATATATATATATATAAAAAATGTCACACCTATACTAAAATTATGTCATCTGAAAATAAACTGTATTTTATTTCCAAATCATATTTCAGGATTTACATTTTCCCTTTTAATTTTATATTACTCTAAAATATGCATACCTACTCTCCACCCATATACCAAGATTACAAAGTCTGAAAATAAGTGGTAAGGGATTTATATTATAAGAGCACAGTTGGTTTTGGGTAAAGAGGAATATAACATTAACATTACTCAGTTTGCCTTACTACTAGATACTTGGTGCTAGCATCCACAAATGAGGGATACCATTCATCATTTGTTTTTCTGGGACTGTGTTACTTCACTTAACATAATATCTTCTAGTTCTATCCATTTACCTACAAGGTTCATGATGTCATCTTTCTTTACCTCTGCATAGAACTCCATTGTGTAGATGTACCACATTTTCTCTATCCACTCCTTGGTTGAGGGGCGCTTGGGTTGGTTCCAGCCTCTTCACTATTGTAGCAGAGAGCTGCAATAAACATGGACGTGCATGTATCTTTGTGGTAGGATGAGTCTTTTGGGTATATACCCAGGAGTAGTATAACTGGTTCAGGTGGTAGGCTCATTTTGAGTCTTTTAAGGGTTCTCCACACTGCTTTCCATAGTGGTTGTAAGAGTTTACATTCCCACCAGCAGTGGATGAGTGCTCCCCTTTCCCCACAACTTCTCCAGCATTTGGTATCATTTGTTTTCTTGATCTTAGCCAGTCTTATCTGAGTGACATGATATCTTATAGTGGTTTTAATTTGTAATTCCTTAATTATTAATGATGTTGAACACTTTTTTTAAGTTTCTCAGCTATCTCTGTTTCCTCACTTGTGAAGTCTCCGTTCAGCTCTTTTGAGTGAGTCATTTGTTTTCTTCTTTGTTTTTTGAGTAGTTTATATTTCTGGAAGTTAATGTTCTTTCAGATGTAGCAGCAGTAAAGGTTTCTTCCTACTCTGTGTGTTTTCTCTTCACTTCCCACATTGTTTCTCTCCCAGAACAGAAGCTTTTGAGTTTGATGAGGTCCCACTTATCAATTGTCAACCTTATTTCCTGCATGGCTACTGTCTGATTTAGAAAGTTTTCTCCTACACTTATGTCTTGTACTTACTTACATTTTTCATTGTTGTGACTTCATTGCTGTGGCATCTGAAAGGCTTCTCCACCAATGCAATACACCAGATTAGCCCAATTAAAATATAAAAGCAGGGTTTAATGGGAAAAGATCACTCCTGGGAGAGTTCACTGACCTCACAGGCCAAGGTCAATGAAGTCACACCTCCTAGCTGGGGTAGTGGCTTTTTGAAGGAGAAGGGAAGGGAAGTGGTGTCATGCTGGAAAGATTCAGGGGCATTGTCTTATTAGGTGAGTTTTAGGGCCCTGTAGGTGGGTGTTGGGTCCAGTGGTCACTTTGGATTCTGGAACTAGGTGTTGGTTATATCCGATATCTTATACAGGGTTTTGTAAGCAGGGGCTCCTGGCTGGAAGAGAAGAGCAGGGACCTCCCTGTCTATGCCATTTTTGGCATTTGTCCCAGACCTCTGCTTAACATCCTGACCTCTTTGAGTAGAGGGGCACCCACTCAAATCTGACTACTTCCAGCTGAGCAGGGATGTTGAAGAGAGGGGGAGTTGGAAATAGGCAGGGCTGTGGGCACTTACTGGTCTGGGTGGTGTGTAGTAGTCCATATTGGGGGATGGTGTGCTGCAGGAGAGTCTGTGCCACCACGTCGGCTGTTTATTTGGAGGTGGGGAATGCCTGGATCCATCCTGGTTGGTGTCTTTGGAGCTGGTGCAGAGGTTGGCATATCTGGAGAGCCCTCTGTTGGTTGATCTTGGCACACATCTAGTAGGAAGTGTGTGCCTGTAAAATATGAGCTTGGAGATGGGTGAGATTAAAGAGGGGTTCTAGAAATCAGAATAGGTTTTGGGGGCAGATGTGTAGGCTCTGGTGGATGTCAGAGATGATGGAAAGCACCTGCTTTTGGGAAAGAATAAGGTGGTTATTTAGATAAAGACTTTTATCCCTGGGGATTGATGGGGTGGAGGAGTCCAAGGTGGGGGTCTTGAGGCAATTAGAGGAAGAAGTAAATGAAAGTCCAGAGAGGTGGTGTGAAAGGAGGAGAGGGAGGTGCCGAAACAGGTGAGAATATTTTGGCAAAGTAAAGGCATTGGCAGACAGGCATGACCAGGAAGGAGCATGTGAAAAATTGTCCGGTGAGTTTACATGGCCAAGGCAAAATTTCAGGTGGAAAGGAAGGTGTCCTGTCCACCCCTGTGACAGAGATTGGTGAAGGGACTGTGAGACCCAAGCGTGAGGTGAGATCTGAAAAGGCGGCCTCTGTATCCACTAGGAAGATGGTGGACTTACCTGCTACCTGGAGCATCGCCCTAGGCTCAAATAAGGTAATGGGGATCTCTGAGTTCAGGTGCCATCAGTCCTCTGCCAAGCTGAGAAGCTTGAGGGCCTGAGGAGTTTGAGATGCCTCCCATGGTGGCACAGGGGTCTAGCCTGTGTTGGGGCACTCCAATTTGCAGTGGCCAGGTTGTTGACATGCCCTTGTTGGAAGGCAGGGATTAGGACAAGCAGGGGACAAGTGTCCCACCTGGCCACATTGAAAACAGTCTCTGGGTGAAACCGACCTTGCCCCTAGTTCCATCCATTTACCTGCAACGTTCATGATGTCATCTTTCTTTACTACTGCATAGAACTCCATTGTTTCTATTCACATTTTCTCTATCTACTCATTGGTTGAGGGGCATTTGGGTTGGTTCCAGCTCTTCGCTATTGTGAAGAGAACTGCAAAAAAACCCATAGATGTGCATGTGTCTTTACAGTAGAATGAGTCTTGTGGGCATATACCCAGGAGTGGTATGACTGGGTCAGGTGGTAGACTCATTTAAGTTTTTTAAAGAATGTTTGAAGCTGATTTGGAAATAAAATGAGAGGCCAGTACTGTGGCCCCTGCTGGAAAGGCCTGGTTAAGGTGGGTGTACTGAGTCATGGCCTCTTGTAATCTGTTAAGAAAAACCATGTTTGTGATGAGCATGAACCATGAGAAGTATGACAACTCCCTCAAGATTGTCAGCAACGCCTCCTGCACCTCCAACTGCTTGGCACCCCTGGCCAAGGTCATCCACACAACTTTGGCTTCGTCAAGGGATTCATGACCATGGTTCATGGCATAACAGTTACCCAAAAGACTGTGGATGACCCCTCTGGTAAACTGTGGTGTGATGGTCGTGGGGCTGCCCAGAACATCATCCCAGCATGCACCTGCGTGGCCAAGGCTGTGGGCAAGGTCATTCCAGAGCTGAACAGGGAACTGACGGGCATGGCCTTCTGTGTTCCTACACCCAACATATCTGTTGTGGATCTGACCTGCCGCCTGGAGAAAGCTGCTAAATACCATGACATCAAGAAAGCGGTTAAGCAGGCATCAGAGGGACCCTCAAAGGGCATCCTGGGCTATACTGAAAACCAGGTCATCTCCTGCGACTTTAACAGTGACACCCACCCTCTACCTTTAATGCTGGGGCTGGCATTGCCCTCAAAGACCACTTTGTCAAGCTCATTTCCTGGTATGAAAATGAATTTGGCTACAGCAACAGGGTCGTGGACCTCATGGCCAACATGGCCTCCAAGGAGTAAGAAGCCCTGAACCACTCACCCCAGCAAGAGGAAGAGAGAGGCCCTCACCTGAGTGGTCCCTGCCCCAACTCAACCCCCAACACACTGAGTATCTCCCTTCAGTTTCCATCCTAGACCCCCAGAAGGGGAGGGGCTTAGGGAGCCCTACTGTCTTGAATACCATCAATAAAGCTCACTGCACCCACCTCCCCCCGAAAAAAAAGAAAAAAGAAAAACCATCGGATTTTTATCCATTTGTTGTGTAACCTCCTGGAGTTTGTCAAAGTTTACCTTGTTAAAAATTGTGTCCATGCCTTTTAGGAGGCAACAAATTATAACATCCCTACTCTGGCACAACCCCATCCTTCCTGGTAGTCCCAACCAGGATTTTGGAATAGTACTGTATTATTTACCCATCAGAGTCACCAGGTGAGCCTGGTCTGCATACTGCATGCCCACTGTCTGAATCCTCTCGTACTCCTCATGTGCAAGAGTGGAAAACTGAATATCACAGAAATCATGGTGAGTTAAATTATAGACTTGAGTTAAGTGATGGAGAGCTATCTTATGCAGGCAGAGGGGTTAGTTGAAAAAGAACACAATTTTCTTTTAATAAGGATGTAAACATATTAAAAATAATAAATAATTTGAAAAAGTATTTTTAGAGATGTCATTAACAACATGTAGCCCTCATTAATTTTTTAGCATTTCGAAGACTGAGGTGGCTAATACCATTTGTCTATTATGATGTTACCAACATTTTGTACCTTTAGTTGTATAACTATGAAATTTTTGAAATGTTTTAACAAGTGGTAGAAAACAATTATATATAACTGAAATTATAATTAATGACAGTTTTACAAAGGGAGAACTTAAAGAATGGGGTGACAGGAGACATTTGGCCCTACTGAGGTAGAACAAAACAAAGATAATTTAGCAAGGGACAGTATTAAAAGCATGGAATTGGGTACAGGAGGATGGTATTTAGGAACCTAGAATGAGAGAGAATGGCAAAATCACAACATACAGTGTCAGAGAGGAAACCTGTGATGGAAAATGGGATCAAAATACCTGCAAAGTAAACAATTAAAAGAGAAAAAGATACCTAAAACCAGTTACTTTGGAGATTAAACCTAGTCTAATAAATAATAAATAACATTTTTTTGGTCTTTTCGAAACAGGGTCTCCCTGTAGCCCCAGCTGTCCTGGAACTCACTCTGTAGACCAGGCTGGCCTTGAACTCACAAAGATCCACCTGTCTCTGCCTCCCAAGTGCTAGGATTAAAGGCATGTGCCTCCACGCCCGGCTAATAAATAACATTTTTTAATAACCAGTTTAGATATACTCTGTAGGAGTCCAGGTTTATTAGGCCTTTGAAAAAAGTTTAAGATGCTGCCAAAATTAAACTTAATACTTTTTGTATATAACATAGAATGAAAAAAGTTTGAAACTGCTGTTGTTTGACAGAAATTAACACAGAAGAGAACACGGACATATGACAGACCATTATACAGGAGAACAATTAATAGACAGCACAGTCATGTGACTTTAATACATAAATTATATGACATGATTACATGTAATTTTTACATTGATTTTTTTTTTTTTTGTCTTTTTGAGACATGGTCTTCCTGTAGCCCCAGCTGCCCTGAAACTCACTCTGTAGACCAGGCTGGCCTTGAACTCACAAAGATCTCCCTCCCAAGTGCTAGGATCAAAGGTGTGGGCCACCACACCCGGCTTACATTGATTGTTTTATTGTGTTTAGGAGAGTGGCTGACATATATAGGTTTATGTTTCTGTTCCTTTTCGGGTCTTATGCTGTCTGTTTGCCTCTTTCTTCTGTCTTACTCTGTCTCTTCATCTCTCTGTCTCAGGGGAGCTGGGAGAGGAGGAGAAAGGAGCAGATAGGGAGGGGGCTGGCTTCCATCCTTAGACTTAGAGAGAGGAGGAGGGGGAAGTGGTGGATAGAGAAGGAAGCTGATTGGTAGGTGGAGCAGGTGTGGGTAGGAGGGAGGAAGTGGCAGGAAGAGGAGGGGCAGGAGGCAAGGTTGGGGGAGGTGCAGGGGTGCCAGAGACTAGGTTGGCTCTGTCAAAGAAGATGACTCAGAGTCTGTGTCCTCTCAGCCCAGAGGCATCTGAAGACAAGGTTTTGAATGAGAGTTGCACATAGCAAAGTCCCTGCAGAAGCCTAGGATCAAGGCACAGCATCCTGAGCAATGATCAGAGGCTGGACAGACAGGAGCCAAAGTATCACCACAGAGGGTCTTCTGAGATGACCAAGGGCCAGAGCTCAGGACAGGGCATCCCCTGAGATGACCAAAGGCCAGCTGGGGAACCACTCAGAGGGGGAAACATCTTTTGACCCAACAAGGTTTCCAGAACTGGCATGCCCTGACTTAAGGAGGACCAACCAAGGGCCCTGGGCCCAGAGGGACAGGGAACTCACCCCAAAATGAAAGCCATATGAGTCAGGAAAGAGGAGGCTCTGGAACAGCTCCAAGGTATGCCCAGCCCAAGGCTGGGGAGGCTTAGTTCCAGGCAAATGAAAGGCTTCGCCAGTGACATAACAAGCCAAATTAGTTGGGGGAGTTTACAAGCCCGGACTGAACTGAGGGCAGGGGGTAAGGGGAGGGCAAGGCCATGGGGTCCTGTGGAGAAATGGGAAGTGGTCAGGAGGGGAAGCCATAGCTTCAGGCAGCTCAGAGATAGAACTGGCAGAGGTCTGAAAGAGAAGTCAGTTTCCAGCAGCTCAGTCAGGGCCGAAGGCTCAGGGCGAGTCCTTCTAGGTGGAAATGTGGGTTAAAGATCTTTGACCCGGCCAGGCGTGGTGGTGCATGCCTTTAATTCCAGCACTCGGGAGGCAGAGGCAGGTGGATCTCTGTGAGTTCAAGGCCAGCCAGGTCTATAGAGTGAGCTCTAGGCCAGCTGGGACTAAAAGGGAGATCCTGTCTCAAAAAGACACACACACAAAAAAATCTTTGACCCAACCTGGGGAGCACTGGCTACAGGGGGAGGGGTGGGGACCACAATTCCCAGAATCCCTGAATGTAGGAGAGCTTAGACCATTTGTCAGGGTATGGTCTGAGACAGCCTCAATTTAGACAAATTTTGTAACAGACACTCTAACAGTACAGTTAAAGAGAACAGCAATTTACCCCTAAATGAAAGCTAATTGTTCAGGTGGGAAGCCAGAATAAAGGAAAAGAGAGGAGGATGTGAGCCTGGGCAGGGGGCTCACATCCTCCAGGGTTTCAGCACTATCTGAAAGGCTTCCCCACCAATGCAATAAACCAGATTAGCCCAATTAAAATATAAAAGCAGGGTTTAATGGGAAAAGATCACTCCTGGGAAAGTTCACTGACCTCACAGGCTGAGGTCAATGAAGTCACACCCCTGAGCTGGGGTAGTGGCTTTTCGAAGGGGAAGGGAAGGGAAGCAGTGTTGTGCTGGCAAGGTACAGGGGTATTGTCCTATTAGGTGGATTTTAGGGCCCTGTAGGTGGGTCTTAGATCCACTGGTCACTTTGGATTCTGGAACTAGGTGTTGGCTATATCTAATATCTTGTACAGGGTTTTGTAAGCAGGGGCTCCTGCTGGAAGAGAAGGGCAGGGACATCTCTGTCCACACCAATTTTGGCATTTGTCCCAGACCTCCAGCCTAACAGTGACCAAACACCCAAGAAGATGCGACTTAGGAGAAGGATTTACTGTGGCCTATGGTTTGGAACATAGTCCAATATGATGATGAAGGCAAGGTGGCAGGCGGCCACGCAGCAGTAGCAGCATGTAGCTAGAACCCTCACCTCCTCATGTCTTGGGGAAACAGGAAGCAGAGAGGGGACAAGGCCTGGTGTTCAGACGTCTTCTCCTTTTTTGGTTTTTATTCAGTTCCAGACCCCAATCCAGATAATCGTTCTGCCCACATTCAGGGTAGTTCTTCCCTCTCCAGTTAATCCACACTGGAAAATGTCACAGACACACCCAAAAGTGTGCCATAACTGCCTCAGGCATTCAGCCCAATTAGATTGACAATCAAAATTAGTCACCAAAAGGACCAAGAAGGATTTATTCATACAATTTGAGAAATTATGTTTTTAAATATTCAAGCCATATATAAATGAGACTGGTCTAGTTAGCATTAACAGTCAACTTGCCATAGCCTAAAGTCACCTGAGAAAGGAGTCTCAGTTGAGTAACTTTTTATCAGGCCAGGCTGTGAGCATGTTTGGGGAGTTGTCTTGATCATCATTTGATGTAAGAGGGCCCAGCTTACTGTGGGTGGTTCCATCCCTAGGCAGGGGTCCTGGGCTGGCTGTATAAGAAGACCTAACTGAGCACAGCCCAGGGAGTGAGCCAGCAAGGAACCAGCAGGAGGCAATCCTCCACAGTTTCTGCTTTGGTTCTTGGCGTAGACCCAGAAAGTGAAATAAAACTCTTCCTCCTTAAGCTGTATCGTACCAACAAAGAGGAAAGAATAGCAACTTACTGATTAAAATACAATAAAGCAAAAATGTTAAATTTCCCATCGTCATCCCTGCCATCGATTCTCCTTCCTTACTCATCACTTTTGGCCCCTAAAACTTTGCCGGGGCTCTCCACAGGGTGTCTTGAACCTCACCTACTAACATCATGTGATGTGTCCACCTAAGCTATCATCTCCCACCCTGGAAGTCACAAATATTAACACTGAATGAGTGGATATGTGCTCTAATGAGGGCAATTCAGAGTCCATTTCTGGGTGAGTATATCAACACCAAGGAGAAAAAGGGTCTATTCCTATTGTGAGTGCTCCAGTGGCCCACATAAACCCGGAGCTGTCAGCAGCCAGCTTTCTAGCCATAGAGGAGTCAAATACACCAGAAAGAAGACTGGAGGTGTGGACAGAGGGAAGCCATATTGATAGTGGTACATGTCTCTGACCAGTGAGGTAGAGAGAAATGAGTGTGTAGTGTTTAAAACTTAAGGTCCAAAGTAAAAAGAAAAAAATTAAAACTTTTTATAGAATTTGAATATATACAGATATAAACATATATAAAGCAAACATAGAAATACAAAATGATAATAATGTATGTGTAATTCTGTGATTCTTTCTCATGTAACAACAAGATTGAAGGTCTTTCTACCAAATATGCAGATCTACTTATTGTTTTTAAAGATAACAGACTATCCCACACTATACGTGACAGTTTTATGTGTCCATTGACTGGGTCATAAGGGATCCTATTGCTTAGTCAATATTACTTTGAGTCTCTGAGGGTATTTCTGGATGAGATGAGTATTTGGAGCAGAAAAGATTGATTCTTTAATATGGGTTGGTCTCATTCAGTCAGTTGAAGGCCTGACTAAATAAGAGACTTTCCTCTCTCTGGATACCTTCCAGCTGGGACACTGGTGTTTGTTTGAAACTTCAAACCTGAAATGAAGTCTTTTCCTAGCTTTGGGACCAAAACAACACCTCCTGAAACTACACAGGTCACAGGCTTTTAAAAAACTGCACCTTTGGCTCTCTTTGGTGTCTAGCTTACTGATCTCTCTCTCTCTCTCTCTCTCTCTCTCTCTCTCTCTCTCTCTCATCTTTCCATTACTGTGACAAAATAGCTGAAAAATTCTGCTTAAAGGAGCCATCCATGGTTTTAGGTTTCAGTCTATAGAAGTCAGTAGCTTCTGTTGTTCTTGGGCCTGTGAAAATGCAAAACTTGAGGAAGGAAGGGAGGGAGGGAAGGAAGGAGGGAGGGAGGGAGGGCAAAAAAAGAAAGGCCAAACTGCCTTTCAAGGGCATGACCCTAGGAATGTGACTTCCTCTCTACTAGGTCTCACCCCCTCATGCTTCTAATCTCAGTGGTGTCCCAGTCTACTGACCAAATTTAACCCAGGGGTCTTTAGAGGTCATCCAACGTCCAAAGTAAAACATTTTCTCAATTGGTTGTTTCTCTGGAGACCTGGCCTCATACAGCAAGGAAGAACTATGTTTTTTGTTTTGTTTTTGTTTTTGTTCAATTATAGTAATTCCTGTTACTTTCAATTTGCCTATTTTTAATGCAAAACCATGATGCTTGTATGTTTATTCCTAGTATTGGTTTATTCATTCATTTTTAGGAAAGAGTCTAAGTAGCAGACTAAGGGACAAAATCTACCTTTTAACTTCCCAGTAAGATGGCTGGCTCTGTGAGGACCTATGAAGAAGAAAGAGAGAAGAGGGAAAAGTAGGCTTTGTTCCAAAAGAGAAGAGTAGAAGGAAAAGTTTCAGATAGCCACAAAGAAGTGTAAGAGAATTACAAAAGAAGAACAACGAAAATACCAGGAGATGTGGAAGTAAGGCAAGCACAGAATTAGCTTGGGGCCAGGGAGTAGACAGTGCTGCAGGAGACACTTGCAAAAAAATAAAAGATGAGCCAGACACAGGGCAAGCAGTCCTACCCTCACAAGCCTGCAGGCCTCACAAGCCTTAAATTGAGTTACATGTTTAGAGAGATGCTGATTCCTCTAGCGAATGGGTCAGCCGTGGAGAGCTGACTTGGATGACTTAAAGCCCACCTCGTTCTGTATGTCTAGGAGGGCAGTGGCTGTGCACCATCTTGAGAGGGGATTTACTGTCAAAAACTGAGCTACTCTGGGGGCCTCGGATCAGGGAACCTCACTGTGGTCTGCCACAAGCTCTGGAGGAGGGGAGCCCCAGAGAGGCAACTATGGAGAACTGCAGGAAAGGTGCAGGCAACAGAAGGCTGCTTCAGGCTGGGAAGCTCGTTGTGATATACAGGCCCACCTCCCACAGAGGTAGATAGATCTTATCAACAGAGAACACCCTGGAGTATGCCAGCTCTAAACCTGAGGCAGAGGTCGGATGGAACTCTGGAGCCACATCTCTGTCATTCATTTGATGAAGAATCTGAGATCTCTGACGTTTCAGAGGCGTATGTGACGCCCAGAGACATCAGTCCAGCAGAGTGACTCACACGCAGGAAACCTTCCCAAAACAAAAGCAGGGCCTCCGGTTATCCAATCTTAGTGTGTAGCTACTTCTCACATTCTCATCCACGTGAGAAGCACAGTTAAAACAGCCACACCAGGGGTCACTCTCTGGGCGACTCAGGAAGGTAATAGCATCTACCCAGCTCACAGGATGCAAGGCTGAGTGTGGCTGGTAGAAAGCCCTGCTGTACAAAGAAGGAGGACGGTCATGGTGGAGATAGCTCTGGTTAACATCACACACTTACCCAATAGAGACTCATCAACAGAAACCAAAGGGGAGATGAGTCCACACATCCAGTCATGGTGAAGACAGCTCTGGTGGACATCACACACTCACCCAATAGAGACTCATCAACAGCAACCAAAGGTTCACGTCCAGTGAACCTTCCCTCCTCAGAGCATGTGGCCGGCAGGAGCCAATTCTCAAGGACCAGCTACTCTAACTCCTTGATTTTTTCTTTTTCTTATTTTCAATGTGTTTTTTCTTTTCTGTGTAGTTAGTAGGATTTTCATTGGATTGTACATTTTTCTTTAGTCTTTTTGAGACAGGGTATCCCTATAGACACAGCTGGTCTGGAACTCACTATATAGACCAGGCTGGCATTGAACTCACAGAGATCCACCTGCCTCTGCCTCCGAGTCCTGGGATTAATGGCGTGCACCACCGCCCCAGCTCACTGAATTGTACTTTATTCATTTGTTTGTTTTTTTGTGTTAGTCCTCTTCATACCATCATCAAATTTTGTTTTTTTAACTTGAGGCAATGTTCTTATTTTTCCTTAGTTCCCTTTTAAAATTTTTGCCTATCGTTTTTCCTCCTCGCCTTGTACATTTTGCAGTACTTTAGCTCGTTTTAATTGTCCTTTTCTCTTTAAAATTAATTAGTTGTATTTTACATGTATGAATGTTTTGCCTACACATAAGTAAATGAGCCTGTGTGTGGTGCCCTTGGAGGCCAGAAGAGGGTGGCCGGAACCCCTGGAACTTCTGGATGGTTTTTGCCATCATGTGGGTGTTGGGAATCAGACCTGGGTCCTGTGCAAAAGCAGCCAGTGCTCTTAACTGAGCCATCTCTCCAGCCCTTTATTGTCTTTTTCTTAGTCTTCGTGTTTTTGCTTCTGTTTGAACTTTTTCAATATTGGCAAAGCTTTTTCTGTTATTTTCTGGTTTTTCTGTTCACTTGGCCTTCCCTTCTTCTTCAAGACACTCTTTATCCTCTTCTTCCTTTCTCTCTCCTTTCATCTATTTCACTGAGCTTCTCTTTTTATCCCTTTCCCCGTTTGTGTACTTCATTCATTCAGTTACTATTTCCACACTTAACCTGAAGTAACTTTTAATTCCATAGTATATTCTACATTATTCTATCTTCAGTTCTATGTTCATCAATCATGGGTTTGTGGGCAGTAATGGACTTTATGAGTGCGTTAAATGATTTGATGTTGTTGCTGCTGCAGTTGAGTCTTCCTCACTGAGCAGTACCGAGGACTGACCCTTAGGAGGCTGCTCAATAACAATCTTGCCTGAGCCCAGATCCAAAAGAGATGTCCAAACCAGCAGATAAGCAAATCGCAACACCAAAGCAAAAGGAAAATGGAAAAGCAAGGTAACATGACTTCCCCAAAAGATCGTAGCTTCTCAACTACTGAATGCAAATACAATAAAATGGATTAAAAAAACAAATATAACTTTCAAAAGTTTGCTGATAAGAATGATTAGTGACGGGGATGGAGAGATGGCTCAATGGCTGCTCTTACAGAGGACTCAAGCCAGTTCCCAGAACCCACATGGCAGCTAGCAACCATTCATAATTTCAGTTCCAGGACATCTGACACCCCCTTCTGGCCTCCATGGGTATTGCACACATGGATTCCCTTGCTTACATACAGGCAGAACATTCATATACATAAAATTTAAAAAAATCTTAAAAATTATCAATAACCTGAAAGAAGATACAAATAATCAACTAGATTCAACACAGGCTCTAGAGAAGGACCTTAGGAACCAAGAGAGAAAAGTCAGCAAAACAACTAGAAAATCACCAATATAGGTTGAAAAGTCAGCAGCATTAAAGAAAATTTCAGCCAGAAAATTAAGATTTTTTTTAAAGTAAATGGAAATGTTAGAAATAAAAAACTTCATGGGGCTGGAGAGATGGCCTAGCAGTTAAGAGCGCTGACTGCTCTTGCAGAGGACCCGGGTTCAATCCCCAGCATCCACATGGCAGCTGAGAACTATCTTTAACTCAAGTTCCAGGGGAATCCGACACCCTCTTCTGACCTGTGCAGCACTGCACAACACAGGTGCACAAACCTATATGGAGACACTATATTCATACACATAAAAAATAAATAAAATTTAAAAATTTTTAAAAAAAGAAATAAAAAACTTCATGAGTCAAATAAAAATGTATAATGGGAGGCTAAAGAGATATCCCAGCTGTTAAGATCACCTCCTGCTCTTTCAGAGAACTGGCATTCAGTTCCCAGCACCCATGTCGGGCAGCTCAAAACTGCCTGTGACTCTGGCTCCAGGGGATCTAATTCCATCTTCTGGTCTCTTTAGGTGACCACACATGTGTTTGCACCCATGCATGCATGCACATCAGTATGCACACACATGCACACACAGATAAGAGATAAGAATTTTAAATGTCATATATGACTTGCAAATGGTCACATCACCAATAGATTAGATCAAGCAGAAGAAATTTTAGAGATAGGGGACAAGGTAAATGAAATACTGCATTTGAATATTAATAGAATATAAAGGACAAACATGACTACAATATCCAAAACCTACGGGATAATGATCAAGAGACCAATCCTGAGAATCTATTGGATGGAGAAGGAACTGAGATAAAAATCAAAGATGTCAAGAATAAGGGCAAGAAAGTCATAACAAAAAACACCCCAATCTAGAAAAAGAAATAGATATTTAAAGACAAGAGACATTTACAGCCCCCAAATAAACATGACCAGGACAAGTTCCTTCCTGCTACTGTGGACCTAATCAAATACCCATGGCTGGGGAGGTCTTACGTCTTGGAGGGATGTACCAGGAAAACTACTGCTTCTATTTTACTAAATAGCATGTCATCAAATGACTTTCTAAGCATGATGTTCACACCCATAGACTGTGCTACCCTCAGCCTTGGTGAGAACAGTGGTTAATGCAGGTTCCCCTCATTTGTGGATGCTAACACCAAATCCCCAGTTGGGCCCTAGAATTGTACCACCATTTATCCTCACACATTGTAATTACCATATATGGATGGAAGATATGTAGTCATATTTTAAAAAAAATAAATAAAAAGAATGTAAAGTGATATATCTTTATACCTGCATGCAACTTTCCTGTTAAAATGTGAATCTCTAAATGTGTTTAGGAATCAACCTATAGTTTATTTTCAGAATTTGTAATTTTGACTTATGTGTGGAGTGTATATATGCATATTTTGGAATAATATAAAATAAAAAAATAATCTAATAAAAAAAGCCTGGACCTATCAACATTCAGGATGAGGAAGGTAGTCAGTGGTGGCTGGGGGTGGACGATCCTTGTCTCCACTGGTAAAGCCGCTGCCTGTGTGGGCAGTCAGTTCTGATCACGAAACAAAAATACAAAGCATGATAGGAGGAGGTTCTTGTTGGTAGAAGGGAGATTAAAGGAGCAGGAGAAATATGAGGCAGGTTTAGGGCGATGGCCGTGAGCAGAAGGCAGCCTGCAGAATGGATCACATGTGTGTGAAACTGTCAAAGAAGAAACTATTTTTTTTTTAAAGGAATAAGCAATGTCAAAACTAGAAAGCAGGGACGCAGAGATGGCTCAGTGGGTAAGAACGTTCACTGTGTAAACATGTGGAGCTTGGGCTCAGAGCCCCAACATTCATGTAAAAGCCAGACATGGCCTTGTGTGCCAGGAACTGGAGGACTTGGGGTGTGGAGACGGGCAGGTGTAGGAGCTTACTGGCCAGCCAGTCTACCCAAAACAATAAGCTCAGATAGAGACCCTGTCTCCAGAGAATCAGACAGGCTGATAGAGCAGGGCAGGCCGGACACACCACAGCCTCCCTGGCCTGCCCTTGGGCATGCTGCACACACCCCACAAATTCTTTAAAATAGCAAGCAAAATATTAAAAAGCTGCTTTTCAAAAAAGCTAAACTCACCTACAAAGGCAAAAAAGTCAGAATCAGGCCTCTCAACAGCAACCCTCACAGCCCAGGGAGCATGAGACAATGTATTTGAAACCTGAAAATGGACAGCTGCCAGCCAAGGATGTAATGCAGCCAAGCTTTCAGTCATAGTTGATGGGGGGGGTATATCCCAAGACAAACAAACCAAAGCAGTTTATGACCACAGAAGATGGAGAAAGACTGTGTCAACGATGAGACCACAGGAAAGAATACATTTACTGAGATCAAAAGACAGAGAAGGGGCTGGAGAGATGGCTCAGCGGTTAAGAGCCCTGATTGTTCTTGCAGAGGACCTGGGTTCAATTCTCAGCACCCACATGGTTGCTAAGAACCATCTTTAATTCCAGTTCCAGGGGAATCCAATGCCCTCTTCTGACCTCTGAGGCATTGTACAACACAGGTGCACCAACCTACCTTCACAAAGTACACTCATACACATAAAATAATAATAATAAAATTTTTTTTAAAAGACAGAGAAGAAATCTGTCCGGTTTAACTCAGGAAATCAAAAAACTCCTGCGGCGAATGTGGAGAAAGCAAGAAAAGAATGGTTCAGTCAAGTAAGTACAACAAGTAAGATGACAGGAATTAGTAAGTATGGCTCAGTGATAACCTCAAATGTGAGGGCCTCAGTTCACCAATAAATGGCTGGATCTTAAAAAATTAGACCCAGATCTCTGTTGTCTTCAAGCAGCAGGTAGTACTGGCAAAGACACCCACAGACTGAGCATCAAAGGAGGGAAGTCATAAAGCCAATAAAAGGCAAAACGAAGCTGGCCCAGATAATCTGATAAAGTAGACTTCAAACCAAAATTAGAAGGGATAAAGGACACTGCAAATTATGAAGGAGAAGGTGTAACAATTGTAAATATTTGTATCAAAAGGCCCAATAAGGGCTCTAGATTTCATAAAACATACTGATAAACTTAAAGGGACAGATAGATCCTGATGCAATAATACTGGGTACTTTTAACACCCCATTTGCTCTTCTAGACAGATCATCCAAACCAAAAATGAACAAAGAAACCTCGGGGGTAAACTATCCTACAACGCAAATGAACTTAAGAGGTATCTACAGCATGTCTCAGTCAATAGAAACAGAATACATATCCTTCTCAAGGACCCAGGGAACCCTCTCTAAAATAAAGCACAGCCTTGGTCACAAATCAAGTCTTACCAAATGCAAAAGAATTAAATAATCTTTTCTGTCTGATCAGATCATAGTACAATAAAATTATAAATCAATAGCACTTTAGAAAACTACACAAATCCATGGAGACCGAACAATACAATCTTGAATGAGAATGACCACTGTGCCATTGAAGAAATCACGTTCCTAGAATCAAATGAAAGCCAAGCTACAGGTGAAATAGAAGAGGTCACTCACTAATAATTCCAATGAAAACAGAGGCTCATTCAGGAATAATTAGAAAATTTATATTCCAAAAACTAAAATATCTTGAAAAAATTGATAAATATTATTTACCAAAATTAAACCAAGAAGATATAATCAAAATTTAAACAGATCCATAATAATGAGCTGGAAGTAATAAAAAGAGTCTTCCCAGCTGGGCATGGTGGTACACGCCTTTAATCCCACCACTTGGGAGGAAGAGGCAGGCAGATCTCTTGTGAGTTCAAGGCCAGCCTGGTCTACATAGTGAATTCCAGGACATCTGGGGCTATAGGGAGACCCTGTTTCAAAAAAGACCAAAAAAAATATCTTCCTATGACTGTTGGATTCTTTTATTTTATTTATTTATTTTTTTTGTATGTGTATGAGTGTACTGTCTGCATGTAGGTCTGTGTACCTGTGTCGTGCAATGCCGCGGAGGTCAGAAGAGGGCATCGGATTCCCCTGAAACTAGAGTTAAAGACGGTTCTCAGCCGCCATGTGGGTGCTGGGGATTGAACCTGGGTCCTCTGCAAGAGCGATCGGTGGTCCTAACCACTAGGCCATCTCTCCAGCCCCTGACTGTTGGATTCTAATGAAACCTTCAAAGAAGAGATGCTAGAAAAGCTCCTCAAAATGCTTCATAGAATACAAAGAGAAGAAACACTATGGAACTCATTTTACAAAGCCAGCATTAAGCTGAATCCAAAACTGGATAAGGACTAAACAAAGACAGAAAGATAGAGATCAGTTCCTCCAATGAGCATGGATGCAAAACCCCAATAAAGTTCTTGCAAATGATTTAAGAACACATTAAGATCATGCCTCATGACCAAATTGGTTTTAATTCCAGGGATGCAAGGTGGGTTCAACCTAAGTCAAATAGTATGTAATTCATATGTAAGTAGATTTAAAGAAACCACATGATTATTTCAATCAACGTGAAAAGAGCCTTCAACAAAGTTCAACATCCTTTCATAATAAAAGTACTAAGTAAGATAGGAGACATAGAAAGAATGTATCTCAGCCGGGCGTGGTGGTGCACGCCTTTAATCCTAGCACTTGGGAGGCAGAAGCAGGACAATATTTGTGAGATCAAGGCCAGTCTGGTCTACAGAGTGAGTTCCAGGACAGCTGAGGCTACAGGGAGACCCTGTCTCAAAAAAGACAAAAAAAAAAAAAAAAAAAAAGAAGAAAAAGAAAGAATGTATCAACACATTAAAGCTATGTAACAAAACTACAATTATACTAAATGGGAAACAGATTACTTTCTCCCTAAACCTGGAATGAGAAAAGGATGCTCATCTCTTGCATTCAATTCTTAGCTCGATCAGAGAGATAAGGGAAGGGAATGAAATGAACATAACAAGCCCAATTACCCAAATCTATTGCAGATAACTTGATCCTATGTACTTAAATCACTGAAGACTCCACCAGAAAATGGGTAGACTGATAAATACTTTCAGCAAAGTCGGACAGATAAGCAAATAAAATCAAGAGTCAGCTACTACATCAGGATTAGGGATAAATGTATCAAATACAACAAAAGAGAAGATCTAATGAAAGCTTTAAGTAGCATATGAAGCTTAGTTCTCTGTCATATAAATGATAGTCAGACACAGGTACCCTAGCATGAGTAACAGTGACCTTGTGCTCATTAGACACTTAGGCTCCTTCTAGATTCTATTTCACTATTTACTCCTGGCTTCCATCCCTAGCTTGCTCAAGAATGATTTCATTACATTATGTCTGTCTCCCACTCAGGAAGAAGAAGAAAGGGAAGAAAACAAAGTGATGTCACTTCCCTGAGTCAGCCCCTTAAACCACCACTATAGATGCTCTCTCTCTCTCTCTCCTCTCTCTCCTCTCTCTCTCGCTCCTCTCTCTCTTCTCTCTTCTTCATATATTATATACATTAATATATATATATATTATAGTATATATGAATATATCTAGATATAATATATAAGTTTAAGTGGAGTCACCTTCACATGAAAAGAGCCCTCCAGCCACTGCAGCTATCAAATAAACAAAACCCAATGCTGGATGGAGTCTCTTTTGGAGTGGTCAACCAGGGAAGGTCTGTAAACTGGTAAACAATGCTGTCTATTGCCCCTACTCTTGGCTACCCAGTAGAATATATATGATGGAAGAACTCATTGCTGAAGATATCACATATATGAGTTGCAGGAGAAATTAAGTTGGCATTGCCCTCAAAGCTTCCTCTCTACTAGCTAGCTTTCATATGCATGCTGTTGGAAAAGAAAAGTACCCATCAACTTTGCCCTGCTATGACCCCTGCAGACTACAATCAGGACTGCCCTGGCAAGACACGCCCACTGTGCAATAGTGGCACAAGTGTTATAGGAGTGACTAACCAGTTTCTGATTAGATTTAAACTCCTCACTGGAGATAACCTGGCACTGTAGATGCTAGGTAACAATCCATAAGGGATTTATATCCTATTCTGTTAAATACACAGTATTTAATCTGCTTCCTAATGACTTATGTTATAACCATAGATTAATGCATTTGTCAGCTCTCATCAGAGAAGCTTCTTGCAGCAGATGGAGAGTATCACAGAAACCCACAATTGATCAACATGTAGAGAATAAGAGGATACACAGTGCTCATCCCTCAGTGGGAAATTCAGAGATCATAGCAGAAGAGGAGGCAAAAGATTGTAAGACCCAGAAGTGGTGCATAACTACAAGAAAACTGTTCTCCAGCCAACAGAGCATCAGTTACTCACATGAACTCACAGTAATTGTGAAACACAAGTCTTATGTATATGTTCAACACAAATTCTTAGCATCAGCAGATGGGGAAAGGTGCGCAAGAAGCCCCAGTCCTAGATGAGGGGACTATTGACAACTGACACCTGCTGGGAGGGGAGTGATTGGTTTTCTTTAAGGGTGGGTCACTGGATAGGTTGCGCAGGCTCCAGAAGATGAACCCACACTGAAGGGTATTTGGGAGCACAAATTAGACTTGATGAGTCTTAAAATATGATACAGGATATGAAATAGAGTGGGGGCAAAAAGGAGAGTGCAGGGGGGAGTCTGAATAGGATAGAAATATATGAATTTTTCAAAAATTCAACTTGATTTTTTAATATTTTATTATTATTTTTTGGTCTTTTTGAGATAGGGTCTCCCTGTAACCCTAGCTGGCCTGGAACTCACTCTGTAGACCAGGCTGGCCTTGAACTTACAGAGATCTGCCTGCCTCTGCCTCTAAGTGATAGGATTAAAGGAGAGTGTCACCAAGCCCAGCTTTATTTATTTTTATTTTATGTATATGAGTGTATTGCCTGCATGTATTTAAGTGCAACTGTGTCATGCAATACCCACAGAGGTCAGAAGAGGGCGTCAGATCCCCTAGAGCTGGAGTTATAAACAGTTGTTAGCTGCCATGTGGGTGCTAGAAACTGAACCAAGTCCTTTGCAAAAGTAGTCAGTCCTCTTAACTACTGAGCCATCTTAAATTTTTAAATAAAAGGTTTACTTTTTAAGCTGGGCGTGGTGGCTCATGCCTTTAATCCCAGCACTTGGGAGGCAGAGGCAGGTGGATCTCTGTGAGTTCAAGGCCAGCCCGGTCTACAGAGCAAGCTCCAGGCCACTAGCTGGGACGAAAGGGAGACTCTGTCTCAAAAATACCAAAAAAAAAAAGTTTATTTTTCAAAAGCTTCACATAATTACTGTTAAATTGTCCACTTCTAGCTACAAGAAAGGTTAAAATTAGTCTTAAAAAAACCACCCTGGGTATATGGCTACTAGTATTTGGATTGGATGAGAAGTAGAAAGGGGAAGAGTGGATATTGAATAAGCAATTATTGATATCTGCCACTGGCAGTACGATGTCCTTTGGGAGGGCAAGGACGATTTTCTATGTTTTTCTCCCTCAATGTTTGCTCAGGACATAGAGGCATTAGTAATTAGTAATTTCATCCGTTCTTTCTACTGTGCCTTCTTTTATTGAGCCAGCAAAAACTGCACTTCTTAAACTCCGCTACAACTTGGATACAGGGGTGATTTTGGTTCTGCTAATGAGATGTCCTCCCAGAAGATTTGGAATCCAGGCTGTCTGGCGATGACATTTGTAGCTGTGGACGGACAGGGGTGAGCTTCATTTGCATGTGGTAGCTGTAGGGGCAGCTTGCTGTCTTTGAGATTATAGCTAAAACGGTTAATTATTGGGACAGAGCTTCTCTTTGCCTAGAAGATCACTTCTGAATGTTGGTCAAAGAAAATCAACTTAAATCCAGTATCTCCATCCATTTATAGATTTTAGAAGCAATTAACTCTTTATAGTGAGTTCTTTTCTAAGAGCCAGGGCATGCATCTCAGCATTACTTACCTAATAAACATGAGGTCTTGAGTTTGATCTCCAGAATGGAAAAATAATAATAATAAAAAAAAAACTTTCTGTTTAAAACAGCCAGTATGTCCTCTGCTTTCTACAACTGAACCCTATACTAAACCACTTTTGTTCAGAGGGCTTAGGAAATGGCTCAGTGGTTAAGAGCACTGAACATTCTTGCAGAGGATCTGAGTTTGATTCCCAGCACGCACGTGGAGGCTAACAACGCTCCATAAGGCCAGTTCCAGGGGATCTGATATCCTCTTCTGACCCCTGAAGACATTGTACAACCCGAGTACACTTACATCATGCAGGCAAAATACTCATGCACATAAAATGAAAATAAATAAAACAAAAAATAAAAATTCTTCCTTATATCTGCATTTCTTTCATGTGCCTATATAATTAATTTTGAATATAAAGTGAGAGAATAATATGACAATATAATATGAAGAATATACTATTGCATTTGAATGAAAGCCTTTCAAAAAAGGAGAATAGGGAGCTGGAGAGATAGCTCAGGAGTTAAAAGCACCTGCTGCTCGTGCAGAGGACACCGGTTCAGTTGCCAGCGCCCACATCAGATGAGTCATGGAAACCTGTAACTCCAACTCCAGGGGGTCTGACACCATCTTCTGGCCTCTGTCGGCACTGTACACAGGTGGGCTGTATACAGACAAGCAGCCGCGCACACACACACACACACACACACACACACACACACACACACATAAACAAAAATATTTTTTGAAGGGACAATAGGTTTGAGGGATTTGGTTAATTTTAGTTTGTTTTGTTTTCTTTGCTTTGGCAAAGCTGTTTTTAATCACTCTGGATAGCAGTCAGGATATAGTTAACTGAGGGAAATAAGATAAAGAGAGGAAACCATACGATATACTTATAAACTCAGGAGGAAATGAAGCCACAGACAGACAATGTCTACTCTTAATTACTTTGATAGAAACACTTGTTTTCAAGTTAATTATATTATAATGAGAGAGCTGAAAAAATGAAAACCAATAAAGGACAAGTATCTATAGAGATGGTTACTTTTACCTAGGGAAGGTGCAATCTCTATCGAGGTTAAACAGTGAAGAAAGAAAGAAGTTATAACTGTTCGGACTTTGATGAGATTTGAAAGTCTGTGATACTGCACATTTTTGCTGTCTTCTTGACCAAGATTTGATTTCATTACGATCTTGAGATTCACATTTCCCTTTAGCCGTCTATCTGCCGACGCGTTCAAGGAACACAAAGGAGCTCATTTTTCCCCACGCCTTGTATGCATTGGCCAAGGATTGCAGCAATTGCATTCCTTTGAGGTTCGAATTGTTTTTGCTGCTGACAAGGGAAGTCAAGGTCTTAGAAGAGCTAGAAGAAGTACTTAGTAATCGTGTCCCTGGATTCATCCTCAGATTATTCTGTTAATATGTGTTTTAGTGTCAATAAGAGTGTTTAAATTGTTATGACCGGGGCTGGAGAGATGGCCTAGCTGTTGAGAGCACTGACCACTCTTGCAGAGGACCCGGGTTCGATCCCCAGCACCCACATGGCTGCTGAGAGCCGTCCGAAACTCCAATTCCTGGAGAACTGCAGTTCCAGGGGAATCCGACGCCCTCTTCTGACCTCCGCGGCATTGCACGACACGGGTGCACAAACCTGCATGCAGACAGTGCATTCATACACATACGGAAATAAATAAAAATTAAAAAAAATTGTTATGACCATATAAAATATATAAACATGTGGTAAGCAAAAGCCCCTATGGTTTTTCAACTTAGATAAGCTTAATAATCCTTTCAGTTTTCCCAAAATATCATTTGGGGCTTTTTATTGATGCTTATTTATCAATGAAGCTCCCAAAGAATTCCCAGCCCCACAACTTCAAGTCTTTGTTTTCAAATCATTGTACAACCCCATTGAGCTCTTTTCCATGTATTTTTCTCCAACACATTTTATTTTCTCTTATGTGAGTCTTGCATAGTTTCCACTAGGTCTACTGCTGTGTGTTTTTATTTTTAAAACACATTTTGTCATTTTTAGTTTATAATACAGCTGATGCCTGGCTTTGCATGTTGATTTCATATTCAGATGCTAACTGAACTATTTTAGTAGTTATCATTAGGTTATAAAAAGGGGCCGCACACCCCCAGCCCCCAGATAAAAAGGCACATGAGGCTTAGGTCATGCCAGGAACATGTTTTACTTCCATGTGGGATTAAGAGCAAGGGCCGCCTGCAGACACATGGTGGAACAGAGCAGCATGGCAGAGAGAGAAAGATGGTGCCAGGGGCCCAACCATTCGTAGCCATGGGGCAGGGCCTCAGGTACAGAGGAAGCAGCCAGAAGATTGACAGCCTCTGGAGGAAGTGGGCATCTGTGTGCCTTGGGATTCGGAAAGCCCAGACCTAACAGTTATAATGAACTTTGTGTGTTCCTCTTGTAAAATTTTAGGCAAACAACCACTCTGTCACCAATAATGTTTCAACTCTTCCTTCCCAGCAAATGTGCCTGTTTTTCTTATCTTATTGTACTATCTAGCTCCTCTAAAATAACTTTGAATGGCATGGTGGTTGTGCCTTGTTTCTTACCTTAAAGAAAATATTTCTAAGATGTCATCATGAAATACAACATTGGAAATAAATATACTTTAATCACATTAAAAGGGGCTGGTGAGATTGCTCACTGGGTAAGTCCTTGCTACAATGCCTGATGACCTGAATTTGGTCCACAGGTCCCATATCATGGGATGAATCCATTCCTGAAAGTTGTTCTCTGACTTCCACATAACATGCCATGCCCTTCATGCTGTGGTGAAGCAATTTCCTCTAAGATAAAACCTTTCATGTGGGAAGAATTTCCTTAAGAATCTAGGTCTTAAAAGGGAGGAGAAATACCAAGATGTTCTCAGGAGACATCCTGCAGGGAAGCTCATTAAGCTCAGTAACTGAACAACTCAAAAGCTTCAGGAAACTGACCAGATACACCCTCCTCCCCCAGCCAATTTAAGCCTTAAGGATTACCTGGAACAGGCTTAGATCCCTTGATCCTCCTGGAAGAGACACTTCCCAGTCTGTGGAACTGCCTGCAGTGTGCTCCAGGTTTCCAGGTCTCGTGAGCTGTCACCTATGCTGGGTTGGGCTTTTGGTGATGCAACTGTCTTAGTGATTTCTGTTCCTGAAAAGTAACCCCTCACCTACACTCCTGTAAGTGACCACAGTAAAACTCATTGGCCCACCAAGTTGGATATTGGTAGTCTGGTGCTGTGGTGAGTAGACAGACATTTGTTCCTGTCTCCCCAGGAATGTCATTCAACACATGTACCTGACAGACAGACAGATACACACATACACACACACACACACACACAAACACACACACAAATAATAATAATAATAATAACAAGTATATGTAAAAAGTAATATAAAATGAAAAATAATTTTTTTTGTCTTTTTGAGACAGGGTCTCCCTTTACTCCCAGCTGTCCTGGAACTCACTACATAGACCAGGCTGCCCTTGAACTCACAGAGATCCCTCTGCCTCTGACCCCAGAGTGCTAAGATTAAGGCGTGAGCCACCACATGTGGCCAAAAAATAAATTTAAAAGTCTCTTAGCCAGATTTGGTGGTACACCCCTTTAATCACAACATTTATGAGGCTAAGGTTAGAAGATCACAAGTTTTAGGCCTGATTGATCCAAATAGATCAAGGCTAGCCTTGGATACATAGTGAGACTACCACTATAGAAAATTGTTTTTTTTTAATCTGATATAAATGAAAGGAGAAATAGACAAACATACAACTATATTTAGAAAAGTCAAAATTCCTCTATTAGTGATTGATAGAAAATCAGCAAAGATATTAGAAGACTTCAGTAACACTACCAACCAGAAGACTCTAACACTTCCAGAACATTACACCTATCAAGAGGAGATGTTTCAAATGCTTATGTCAAGCTTCACCAGTGACCCAATTAGGCCAAATTAAACCAAATCAAAAAGCACAAAAGCCAGGTTTATTGAGAGATGCAACTCTTGGGTGCATCCACGAGTCCTGGGGTAAAGGGGCCAGGGGAGTCACATGCTTTGGGTAGGGTTGGGGTCTTTTGGGGGACAGGGGAGGGGAGATGGTGACATGTTAGTATGGTATAAGAATGTTGCCCTATCATGCCAGCTTAGAGGCCCGTAGTTGGGCTTTAGGGCCAGTGGTCACTTTGCAATCTGGAACTAGGTGTTGGCTTTATATGGTATCTTGTATGGGGTTTTGTAAGCAGGGGCTCCTGGCAGGAAGAGAAGGGCAAGGACCTTCTGACTCAAGCCATCTTGTCTTTTTTTGTCTTGAGCCTTTCAGCCTAACATCTCAGACTCTTAGGGTATAGGGTCACCAACTCCGATCTAACTATTTCCAACTGAGGTGGGATGTCGAGGGGCTTGAGGGAATCAGGAGTAGGCAGGACCGTTGGGGACAGCAATGTAGGACTGTAGGAGCATCTGGTGTAGGATCACTCTGGAGACCACATGAACGTGTTCCTGGATGAAATGGAGACAAGGTGCAAAGAGAAAAAATAGCAAATGATTATAACTGGTCCCAGGGATGGAGCTAGCCAGGTAAAGACAGGGGACTGCCAAAAGGAGCCAAAGGAAGACATGGGCTGATTGGTCTGGTGAAGGTCATTTGACAGCTTGTAGAGTGCCTGGATGTTGGTTTCCAGGAGGCCAGATTCTTTGACATAATACCAGCACTCTTCTCCCAGGACCTCGAATACTCGCCCTTTATCTTCTGTGATGAGATCCACCGGCCCTCCAGTTCTGCAGGGCCACCTGGGCTAAAGAAGTGATCTGATGTTGGAGTGAAGCCTTTGACTCTGCTGAGTTATCCATGGCTGAAAAGCAGTAGAAAAAAAATCAATGAAACATAAAGCCAGTTCCTTGAAAATAAAACTCATGAACCTTTCCAAGATTCCCAGGAAAAAAAGATATGACATAACTTACTAGCGTCAGCTGTGAATGACAGCACTCTGTGGACATCCAAAGTAATAATAAGTACCATGAGCAGTTCTCTACCTATGGATTTGACAACTTAGAGGAAATGGACAAATTCTTTGAAAAGCACAAACCATCACAACATGCCCAGTATTCAAAAGATCACTCACATCACTCCTTTCAAACATAAAACACATGGTTTGCATATCATGTAATTCATTACTTTAATCCACCTAATTCAATGGCTTTTAGTACACTCATAGAATTGATTCACTCAACACTACAACCAATTTTATAGCATGTTTATTACATTAGAAAGAAATCCCACTTAGCACACTTCTCTTCTGTGACAGAAAGCCCAACGCAAAGAACTTTAGAGAAGAGGTTTGCTGCAAGTGTGCTCTCAGATGTTTCAGGCCATCGAGGCAGGGAGGCCCCACTTCCAGTCCCCCTGTCTCCCAACTGTCAAACTTGAATCCATCAGTAGACAAAAATATTCATCACATGATAGCCTGTTGATGATCTAATTGTCTCTGGAAACACCCTCATGGGCATATCCTGAGATATGTCTTGCTGATCTCTTAGGCATTTCTCAATCCAATCAAATTGATAATTAAAATTAACCAGCACACCTACCCGGCCCCAAGAAACCATTAATCTGCTCTGTATCTGTAACTTTTCTTCTTCTGGGAATTTCACATTAATGAAGCCACATAGTGTGTGATGTTTTGTGGTTTACTTACTTCTTTTACATAAGGCATTTTTTTCAAGTGTCACTATATATTTAATTTCAATTTATTGATAAATATTTCATTATAGAAATAAATCACATTTTATTCATCTATACAACAGTTAAACATTTGAATGGTATGGATTCGAGGGCTATGATTAGCGATGCTGACTTGTATATTCAAACAAACATAAGTTTTTGTGTGGACATATTTTTCATTTATTTGGAGTATATATTTGGTAGTATAAAAATGTTTAACAATTTTTCTTTTGCTTTTTTGTCTTTTTTATAGCCATCTTGTGCAAGCTCCTGGTTCCCTGGTACTTAATGAGGTTAACCATGTTTTTCATGTACTTATTAGCCATTTATGTATCTTCTTTCAAAAGCTATCTAGATGTTCAGATACTTCACTCACAGTTGCCATTGTTGCTGAATTTCAATATTTCTTTATAGATTCTAGGTACAAGACATCAGATACATGATTTGCAAATATTTTCTCCAATTTTGTAGGCTCAAGTTTTATTTTCTTGATATTTTCCTTTTGTTATGGTTTATTTTGTTTGTCTGGAGTCAACTAGGACATATCTCTGGACATACTTCTGAGGGCGTTTCCAAAATTATTAAGTGACCTGGAGGTGTCACATGCTACAAGTGTGCAGCAACTTCCAGTGTGTCAGTTCAACCATAGAGTCCAAGGAGAAAGCTGGGGGTGGGGGTGGGGGTTGGAAAACTGCCTTCACCTCAGCCTGATCAGGCACCTCTGTTGTTGTATTGTTAACATCTGCTTCCATTACTGTGGATGCTGCAACCACTGCCACCTCCCCTCCTCCTCCCAGCAGCAGAACCCAGCTTCCTTGAGGACTGAAAACCAGCAACTCTCCAGGAATGTTCAGGACCTTTAGCACCTACCTACAGAGGCATCCTGTTTTGTGAACTGAGCAGCTACACAGTTCCCTTTATGCAAATGGCCAGTGTTGGACTTCCCAGCCCTTATCTTGGAAGCCAATCCAGTAAATACCCTTTTATAATGCATAAACCTTCTGTGGGTTCTGTTCCTTAAGAAACCTTAATACACCTTTGAAGAACAAACATTTTCATTTTCATTTGTCAAATTCTTCATTTTAGTTGTTGGTTGTGCTTGTTTTCCTACCTAAGAAAGTTTTATGTAATCAAAGTTCACAACAATTTACACTTGATTTTACATTTAAGTCTTTGATATTTTTATCCAGTTTATTTATTTATTTATTTACTTACTTATTTATTTATTTATTTAGTCTTTTTGAGACAGGGTCTTGCTGTAGCCCCAGCTGTCCTGGAACTCACTATGTAGACCAGGCTGGCCTTGAACTCACAGAGCTCCACCTGCCTCTGCCTCCCGGTGTTGGGATTAAAGGCGGCCACCACCACGCCAGGCTTTATCCAGTTTTGTACCTGGTATGAAAAAGTAATCCAGTGTCATTCTTTTGCAGGTGAATATCCAAGTGGCCCATCAACACATGTTGATTCTTTCCCCAAGGAACTGTCTAAGCACTGCTATTGAAAGCCAACTAACTGACCATAGATTCACGACATTTTCCCCCATGGACTCTCATTTCTGCTCCATTTTGTTAGGTTATATAAAGGCCATGCACCCCGAGCCCCCAGATAAAAAGGCACATGGAACTTAAGTCGCTCTGGGAACATGATTTACTTCCATATGGAGCTGCCAGAGCGGGCCACCTGCAGGCACGTGGTGGGACAAGAGCTGGAGCAGGGGGCAAGATGGCGACTGGGGCCCACTCATTTATACCCATGGGGTGAGGCCTCAGGTACGGGGGAAGAGGTCAGAAGATTGACACAGCCCCTGGAGGAAGTGGGCATCTGTGTGTCCCTTGGAATTCTGGCAAGCTCAGATCTAACACATTTATTGATAGGTCCATTCTTATACCAATATCACATTGTTTTAGTTACTGTATTATTTGTCTGCTTTGAAACCAGGAAGTATGGTTCTTTCAAGTTCATACTTTGTGGATATCTTTAGGCTAATCTAAGATCCTCAAGTTTACAAATGAATTTTTAAACCACCTCATGCATTTCTACAAAGAAGCCAGCTGGGATTTAAATAGGCATTGTTGGGCTAGAGATGGTTCAATGGTTAAGAGCACCAGCCACTCTTCCAAGTGGGTTCAAATCCCAGCACTCACATAATAGCTAACAACCATCTATTAACTCCAGTTCCAGTGGATCTGACTCCCTTTTCTGGCCTCTGTGGGCACTGCATGACACAGGTGTACTTACATACATGCAGAGATGACACCACTCATGCACATAAAATAAAAAATAAGTAAATCTAAAAAAAGTTTAAATGGAACCTGTATTAAATATGTAGATGGATTTGGGACAGTATTAGCATTTTGACATTCTTTTGGTCTTTTTTTTTTTTTTTTTTTTTTGAGACAGGGTCTCCCTGTAGCTCCAGCTGTCCTGGAACTCACTCTGTAGACCAGGCTGGCCTTGAACTCACAAAGATCCGCCTGCCTCTACCTCCCAAAACTCTTCCAGTTCATACACACGTTTTCCCATAGTCGTCTTTATCTTGTTTTTATGATGTTTTATTATTTCCAGAGAATGTCACCCACTTCTTCTGCTAAATTTATTCCTTTGCTCTTCTTGGTCACATAATGAAATTGTGATTTCATTTGTTATAGGCCTGCTGGGATTTTCTATCTCTTCTTATGTCACTTTCCGCAGTCTGTGTCTGCTCATCTATTTCACGGAACTTACAGAAATTCAGGGGCATGGCATTCTTTTATAGTCTCTTTTATCTACATACAGTTGTAAAACTCTCACCTCTCCACTCGCTGCTTAGTGCTCCAAGTCTCCTCTCTTTTTACCTTCGTTAGTCTGAGTATGCCAATTCTGGGGAGCTCTTTGAAGTATCAACTTTCTTGGCTTTACTCTCTAAGTATCCAACGATGACCTTGAGCGTCTCACCCTGCCTTCACCTCCCCAGTGCTAGGACCATAGGCATGAGCCAGCCACCACAGCTGGTCTGTGTGATGATGAAGATTACCTCCAAGGTTTCACAACAACTTTGGGGTTCGTCGACTTTCTTTTCTGTTCTATTTCATTAACTTCTGCTCTCATCCTTGCTTTTCCTTCTATTGCACTGAGTTTGCTCAGCTTTTCTTTCCTTGTTTTCTTCAAATGGAAATTTACGTTGTTGATTCGAGAGCTTCTCCTTTCTCAATGTAGCTGCATAGTTTTCACCATAATTTTATTTTATCTATGGATTATTTAGAAATACAGAATATGTGAACTCCACAGAGTAAAATAGGATATCCTTGAGATAATCATGAATTTTCTAGACACATTTTTAAATTAGTTTTAGGCTTAATTTCCTTGTAATTATAAAACATAGTCAATACTTTGAAATTAATTGAGCCTTACTCTATGATCCAAACTATAATCAATTTTTACGAATGTTCCTTTGGGTGCATTAAAAACATATCTACCCCAGAGAAGGTTTGTAGAATGCTTATCTGTGTCCACATTTCCTAAAACTTTATTCAAATTTTTGTCCATTTTTAAAAGTGAGTTATTCAGAAATGTCATAATTACCCATTGTGATTATGGATTTACATCTCATTGTAGTTCCATAATTTTTTATATCTTGGTTCTATATTAGTCAGTGTATGCAAAGAAATATATTATGTATTCATTTCAAGTCAATCACTGTACTATTATAAAGTGTTCTTTATCTCCAACTATGATTTGTCTTAATGTCCACTTTGATGCTAATATAATTACATAAGCTTTCTTTTGATGAGTGTTTTTCTTTCACCTTCTAATTTTTTATGCTGTGTCCTACATGTATCTTTTATAAACAGAATGTAGATGAGTTTTGCTTTTCATTCATTCTGAATAATTTTTAATGAAAGAATTTAGTTAATTGATTTTAATGTAATTACTGATATATTCAGGTTAAATTGATCATACCTGTTCCATTTTCTTCTTCTGTTCTTTCCTGCCTTTAAGAAATAGCTTCTGAGTGTTTTATTTTATTATTCCATTTCTGCACTGTTATGTTGGAAATTATATACTGCTTTATTATTATAATGGTAACACTAGAAATTAGAAATCACCAGATGCATCACTGGGTTAGAAACATCTAATGTTAGTGGCTTTATACTCTACTTAGGCAATACAAGGGCATTAAAATTCTTTAACTTTATTTACATATCATCCCTGACTTATTACATACCAGTGCTGTTATGCACTTTAAATTTCCTCTATGTAAAGTATAATAACAAGCTGTAATTGTTTTATATAGCCATGCTAATTTCTATTGACTTACATCATTTTCACTGTACTTCACTTCGCTTTATCTCCATGCTTTCCTCTAAGATAATTTTCTTTCTGCTTGTATAGTTGAGATTCCCAGTAACAAATTCTCAGATTTTTTTTCTTTTGAAAATGTTATGATTGGGCTGGAGAAATGGCTCAATAGTTAAGAGCAGCATTGGCTGTTCTTGCAGAAGACCTAGGTTCGAATCCCAGCACCCACATGATAGCTAAGAACCTTCCTTAACTCCAATTCCAATGGATCTGATGCCCTCTTCTGGCCTCCAAGGCATTGTACAACACAGGTGCATTCACCTACATGCAGGCAATACTCATATATATATATTATTATATCTATATATATATATATAATAAAATATTAAAATGAAAGAAAATGTCATTATCTTCCCTTACTCCTTGAAAGACCACTTTAACTAAAGAATTCTAGGTTAGTAGTCATTGTCTTCCACATACTGATCACTCACTGTCTTCAGCGTCAACTTTTTCTATTATTCTTTTGAAAATAATCTGCCATTTTTTCCTACAATAGTCTGTTATTCTCACTTTTGATTTTAAGTAGTTTTACTATAGGCCTGTATTTCTTTGCCAGGCTCAGAGTTGGTAGGCGATCTTGCATCTGTGGCTCAGCATCACCAATCCCTTGTTGACAGGCTCTCCTCCATTACTTCATCTCACTTCTCCTGACCGTCTCCTTCTTGGACTCCAACTATACCTGTTCGAGCCTCTCACTGTGTTCCCTGCATCTCTCATGCTCTCTACTGCACTGCCTATTCTGTTCCTCTGTTTTATTAGGGTCCTCTCTTCGATCTGATCTGCTGACACTCCCTCTCTCTCAGATATGTGTAATATGAATGATAGTCCATGCAATGAGTCCTTTGTTTCTTATACTTTTTTCAATCTATAAATTTTTATTTCACACTGTTTACTGTTGCTTTCAGCTTTGTAGAAGGGGTCCACTCAATCTTGAGTCTCTTTGATGCTACTAAACATAGTTCTTTTAAAGTCGGTCTGAGGCTGGGCATGGGGGTGCACGCCTTTGATCCTAGCACTTGGAAGGCAGAGGCAGGTGGATCTTTGTAAGTTCAAAGCCACCCTGGTCTACAGAGCAAATTCCAGGGCAGCTGGGGCTACAGGGAGACCCTGTCTTGAAAAGACCAAAAAAAAAAAAAAGGCGGTCTGGTACTGTATTCAGTGTTAGACAAGGCCAGACACAGCACTATATTTCCATAAACATTACCTCAGATTTTGTTTTGAAAGAGAAGACTGAGGTTCATAGCAATCATACATTCACTAAAGAGTCGAGAACCAAGTTCAAATATTCACATACTCCCTGACATTTACTCACTGCTCATTCTTCATGGCCTTAGCTTCTTTTCTACTGCTGTGATAAATAACCTTTACAAATGCAACTAAAGGAGAGAGAGTTTATTTGGGTCACAGTTGAAGGCTACAGCCCATCACGGTGCAGAAGTCATAGCAGCAGGCTCTGCTCACACTTCATTCACAGTCAAGAAGCTCGCTGGTCCCCAGCTCACTTCCTCCACTTTATACAATCCAGGATTGTAGCCCTGAGAATGGACGACACTGCAATGGCCAGGTCTTCCCCCATTAATTAGCATAAGCAAGATAATCCTTCACAGGTGTCATTGTTCAATGTCTTTGAGTTGCTCGTGTCCACATTCCACACACTGTCCTTCCCTTCTTGGCTCAGCTCCAGGACTTGTCTCCTGCCTGAAGGCTGACAGTATCTAGGCTTTGCTCCTGCAAGAAGGGGGGAGGGAAAACTGTAGGAGATCACCCGTGGAAATGAACAGACTCACACACGTGAAGAGCGGAGGAGAATAGCAATTCCATTTATGTTCTGTCAGTGAGGTCTATATATTGAAGGCTACTGTGCTCTGGGCAAGGAAGTGTAGGGTGGGTGGAAGAGAGGGGTGAGCCACCTTGGTTCTAATGGAGGGGGGGCTGCAGAGCTCCGGTTTGTGCAACAGGTAACTAGAGGTGTGACATTTTGCTCAATGCCTCAATGGAAGGGGCCTGGAACTTTGCAGAGATAGGGCCAAGCAAGAATCATTGTAATATCCCAAATCTTCCTGCTACAGGTAACTCTGAATGCCCACAGAGATATCAGATAATCAGAGATCTTCTGGGATAGGTCTTAACAAGTTCTCGCTTCAAGCCACACACAAAGTTTCATTCCCACACACAGGCATGCCCAGAGGCCCATCTCCCAGGTGACTCCAGCTCCTGTCAAAGTGGCAGCACTATCACAGTCACCCAGTACTTTCCAATCCATCACACTGTTCTGGCCCTAGCAAACATGGCTGTGAGTCAGACATTCCGTCCCATGGAGGTAAACAGAAAACATATAAGGAAGTATATAAGATAATTTCAGGAAATGGTGATGAGGAGACAGAGTTAATTCCAGACCTCCACTCTGGACAAACAAAGGTTAAGCATTCACCTTTCCCAGGGAAAAGTCTACCAGATACATTGGAGGCTTGGGAAACAGGCCGGGTCTGAACCGATAAAGAAAAATTCCCCTAGACCAGGTTCCTTTAAAAGATCACCCCCCCCCAGCTGCAGGGACCACTTCTCCCAGCCTGCTGCATCAGATGGGTGGCAGTCCAAGCTCAGCTTGAATTAAAGACTCTTTGTATTTACATGGGAGCCACGTGCCCTGGTGGTCTTTTGGGGGTCCCAGTGATCTGGGCATAACAGGTGACATTAGTGAGCTAAAACAATCTGACTTCAATTGTCATGTGAGAGGTTGACTTCAGTGAAGTGGTCAGGGTGAGATGACATGTGACCTGGAACCCAAATGAGAAAACATTTTATGCAGAAGAAAGAGTAAATAGTAAAGTAAGAGAAATAGCCCAGAGGTTACAGTGCCCATGGTGCAGGCAAGAGGAGAGGAGCTCAGACCGCCAGAAACCACATGAATGCTGGATGGGTGAGGGGCCTGCCTGCAGCTCCAGTCTCAGAAGGCGATACAGAGACTCCCCATGGTGAGCTGGAGAGTGAGACCACCCACATCAACACACTTTAGGTTTGACTGAGAGACCCTGCCTTGAAGAATAAGATGGAAGACGAACAGAAGAAGAGTCTCAGCATCAACCTTGAGCCTCAATAAAAACACCTCTGCACACACACACACACACACACACACACACACCTATGCTCACACATCCACAACTCACACAAGCACATGAGACAAAAAGAAAGAGTAAATATAAATTTTAAAAAGGTTTGGTGTATTTAAAGAATGAAGGGATTGAAGCTGGAGAGGTGGCTCCATATTAAGACCACTGGCTGCTACTACAGAGGACCGGATTCAATTCCCAGCACCCACATAGTGGCTAACAATGGTCCATAACTCCAGTTCCAGGGGACCTGACACCTTCTTCTGACCTCCTTGGGCACTGTACAACATGGGTACACTTACATACATGCAGGAAATTGTCTCATACACAAAATGTTAAAATAATAAATATTTTTTAAAGAAATTTGAACACAAGAGAAATGGATAAATATCTGAAATGAAAATCACCAAAGGTTAACCAAGAAGAGATATACAGCTTAAACAGACCCATAATATATGAGGAAATTGAAACTGTAATTTTAAAAAATCTCCCAACTAAAAAAAGCCAAAGCCCCAGGTAGATAGACAGTAGAATTCTATATGGCATTTAAAGAGGACCAACAGCCATTTTTACTCATGTTACAGAAATTCCTCCCAAGAGAGATCCACCCACATGGTCCCTCACCTCCCCAATTCCTTCTGGGCTTCCTGTATATCCACAAACAAAAGACTCCTTAGACCACAGTCTAGGGAAAACTTAAGTTTATTCAAGCTTACCTATAAAGTTAATGGGAACAGCATCATTCCACTGTTACTTCCAGAGAGATCCAGGGCCTGGTGCCTTACCTCCCCCAGTCCTGGGCTCCCAACACCAGCAAAACAAAGAGACTCCTTAAACCACAGTCTAGAAGAAACCAACCAGTTTACTTGAACTTGTTGACTTCTCAGTGGAAGCTATGAAAGCTAGAAGAATGTGGACCAAAGTATTCCCAGTACTAAATGACTTTAGATGCCAACCGAGACTACTATGCCGAGCAAAAATATCAATTATAGTTGAAGGAGAAAGAAGAATCTTTCACGACATGAACAAGATGAAAGAATACATGTCTAAGAAACCAACACCAGAAAATCCTCAAAGCAATCCAAAGAACAGAGGAAAGAAGCAACTATCCCTAAGCAATTAAAGAAAGAAAGCAACTAAATCATAACAGAGTAAATATAAACCTAGACCAAGAATGCAAACAATAAGGAAAAAGGAATCAACACACATCTCTCAATAATAACTGTAAATACTAATGCTCTAAACTCCCCAATCAAAAGGCGTAGACTGGAAAAATGGATTAAGAAACTGAACCCTTCCATATGCTGTCTACAAGAAACCTATCTCACTCTCAAGGACAGACACCACCTTAGAGTGAAAGGATGGAAAAAAAATATTCCAAGTGAATGGTACCAAGAAACAAGCCAGAGTGGCTATTTTATTTTATTTTTTAATTTTTATTTATTTCTGTATGTGTATGAATGTACTGTCTGCATGCAGGTGTGTGCACCATGTCGTGCAATGCCGTGGAGGTCAGAGTGTCGGATTCCCCTGGAACTGGAGTTCTCCTGGATTTGAGTTTCAGACGGTTCTCGGCCACCATGTGGGTGCTGGGGATCAAACCCAGGTCCTCTGTAAGAGCAGTCAGCGCTCTTAACCGCTAGGCCATCTCTCCAGCCCAAGAGTGGCTATTTTAATATCAGACAAAATAAACCTCAAAGTAAAATTAATCAGAAGAGACAAAGAGGGCTATTACATCCTTGTCAAAGGAACAATGAACCATGAAGACTTCACAATCCTAAATATCTATGCAACAAACTCTGGTGTACATAACTTTATAACAAATTAATTCCAGCACACTAATAGTGGAGGACTTCAACACCCCACTGAGCCCCTTGGATAGATCAACAGGACAAAAAATAAACAGAGAGACATCAGAACTAAACAATACGATACACCAAATAGACCTCACAGACATCTACAGAATATTCCACTGAAACACCAGAGAATATACTTTCTACTCAGCACATATCATGGAACATTCTCCAAAAATGACTACATACTGGGGCACACACACACACAAAAAACCCTCAACAAATACAAAAGGATAGAAATTATTCCATGAATTCTATCAGATCACAGTGCAACAAAGCTCAATATGAACACCAGAATAATCCCAACTAGCTACAAAAACACATAGAGACTAAATAACACCATCCTGAATAATGAATGGGTCAGGGAAGAAATAAAGAGTGAAATAAAAGTATTCATGAAACTGAATGAAAAAGACAATACAACACAACAGAACCTGTGGGATACTTTAAAATCTTCAGAGGGAAATTTATAACCCTAAGTGCCCACATCAAAAAAAAAAAAAAAAAAAAAAAAACAAAAAAACCGAAAGGGAACAATAAACAATCAACACTGCAGCTAAAAACCACTTGAGAGAAAACAACATGAACCTAAGCTCCCACAGACAGGAGAAATACAAAAATCAGAGCAGAAAATCATGATGAAAAGAAACAAATAAAACCAATACATACAATCAACGAATCCAAAGTTGTTCTTGAAAAAGATAAAAAATTCTAAAAAAAAAAAAAACCAAAAAAAAAAGAAAAAGAAGCAAATCCAAATCAATAGATTTGTGATGAAAAGGGGAAACATCATATCAGACAAAGAAAAGATCAGAAATTACTATGGAAATACTTCAAAAAACCTATACTCCACTAAATTTGAAAACCTAAGAAAAATGAATATCTGAAATACGGGAACCAACAAGTTAACAAGAAGAGATTGACTAGTTGAAACAGACCCATAATATTGAGGAAACTGAGAGATGTTATTAAAAACTCCCAACTAGAAAAAGCCCTGGTCCAGATGGTTTCACAGTGGATTCTATAAAACATTTAACCATTGCTACTTAAACGTTCAGAAGGATACAACAGAGGGAATTCTCCCAAATCCTTCTATGAACCACATCACTTAATACCAAAACCCAGGTAAAGATGCAGGCAAAAAAGGAAAGCTATAGACCCATCTCACTAATGAACATAGATGCAAAAATTCTCAACAAAATACTTGCAAATCACATACAGACCCACATCAAAAAGATCATCCATCATGATCAAGTTGGATTCATACCAGAGATGCAGGGATGGTTCAACATACGTAAATCAATAAATATCATAAAACACATAAATGGACTGAAAGACAAAAAACACACAACCATCTCAATCGATGCAGAAAAAGCCTTTGACAAGATCAAGCATCCCTTCATGTTTAAAGTTCTAGAGGGAATCAGACTGAAAGGAACATTCCTCAACATGATCAAAGCCATATATAGCAAACTCACTGCCAACATCATCCTAAATAGAGAAAAATTGGAACCATTTCCCTTAAAGGCTGGAACCCAGCAAGGTTGCCCCCTATCACCACTCCTCTTCTACATAGTTCTTGAAACACTTGCTAGGGCAATAAGATAAGAGAAGGAAACTAAAGGAGTACTAATCAGAAAAGAGGAAGTTAAGCTATCCCTTTTTGCAGATGATATGATAATTTACCTAAGGGATGCTAAAAACTCCACCAGAAAACTTCTAGAAACAATTAAGAGTTTTAGTAAAGTGGCAGGCTACAAAATTAACCTAGAAAAATCAGCAGCCTTTCTTTATATCAACAATAAACAAGTAGAGAAGGAATATAAGAAGACCTTCCTATTCACAATAGCCTCAAAAATAATAAGATACCTTGGAATAAACCTAACCAAAGATACCAAAGATCTCTACAACAAAAATTTTAAACCCTTGAAGAAGGAGATTGAAAATGACATCAAAAGATGAGAAGATCCCCCATGCTCATGGACTGGAAAAAATAATATAGTAAAAATGTCCATTTTACCCAAATTGATATACAGATTCAATGCAATGACAATCAAAATCCCTGAGCTTCTTCACAGACTTGGAAAAAAAATCCTTCAATTCATATGGAAAAACAAAAGACCCTGAATACTAAAGCAACCCAGAGTGAAAAATGCAATGGGGGGGGGATTGCTCTACCAGACCTCAAGCTATATTATAGGGCCATAGTCATAAAGACAGCCTAGCCTGGTACTGACACAAATACAGACCCATTGACCAATGGAACAAAATTGAAGATCCAAACTTGAGCTCATACAATTTCAGCCATCTCATATTTGACAAAGGGGCAAAAAACTTCAATGGAGGAAGGATAGCATCTTCAGCAAATGGTGCTGGCAAAACTGGATCACCATTTGTAGAAGAACAAAACTAAATCCCTACCTCTCACCCTGTACAAAAATAAACTCCAAGTGGATCAAAGATCTCAACATGAAACCCAAAACCCTGAAGGTGATAGAAGAAAAAGTTGGCAACAACCTACAAGACATAGATGTAGGAAAAGACTTTCCAGCTGTACAGGAAATAAGGTCAACAGTCAGCAAATGGGATCTCATCAAATTCAAAAGTTTCTGTACAGTGAAAGAAACAATCAAGGAAGTGAAGAGAAAACCCACAGAGTGGGAGGAAATCTTCACCAGTGATACATCTGCCAGAGCATTAATGTCAAGAATATATAAACTATTCAAAAAATAAAGAAGTAAGAAATTAAATGAGCTACTCAAAAGATGGAGTAAAGAGCTGAACAGAGACTTCACCAGTGAGGAATTAAAGATGGCTGAGAAACATCTTAAAAAGTGTTCAGCTGGAGAGATGGCTCAGTGTTTGAGAGCACCAACTGCTCTTGCAGAGGACCTGGCTTCAATTCCCAGCACCCACATAGTGGCTAAGAACCATCTTTAACTCCAGTTCCAGGGGAATCCAAGCCCCTCTTCTGACCTCCACAGCATTGCACAACACAGGTACACCTACTTATATGCAGACAGTATACTCATACACATAAAATAATAATTAAAAAAGTGTTAAACATCATTAATAATTTAGGAAATGCAAATTAAAACTACTCTCAGATATCATCTCACTCCGATACGACTAGCTAAGATCAAGAAAACAAAAGACACCAAATGCTGGAGAAGTTGTGTGGAAAGGGGCACACTCATCCACTGCTGGTGGGAATGTAAACTTGTACAACTACTATGGAAAGCAGTGTGGAGAACCCTTAAAAGACTCAAAATGAGCCTATCACCTAACCCAGTCATCCACTCCTGGGTATATACCCCCCCAAGACTCATCCTACTGCAAAGATACATGCACATCCATGTTTATTGCAGTTCTCGTCACAATAGCAAAGAGCTGGAACCAACCCAAATGCCCCTCAACAGACGAGTGGATGACAAAAATGTGGTACATCTACACAATGGAGTACTATTCAGTGGTAAAGAAAAACGACATTATGAACTTTGCAGGTAAATGGATGGAGCTCGAAGCCATTATGTTAAGTGAAGTAACACAGTCCCAGAAAAACAAAAGGCAAATGGTTTCCCTCCTTTGTGGATGCTAACACCAAATCCCCAAGATGAATGGCAAGCTGAACAAAATTATTGTTATATTCCTGTTTATCTGAAAGCAACTATGTTGTTATAATGTAAATCTCTCAATGGGCTCTAGAATCCACCCACCACTTATTTTAAGACTCTGTAATTACTGTATATGGGTGGAGCATATGTATCCATATTTTAGAGTAATATAAAATTAATGGAGGAAAATGTGAATTCCTAAGCATAAAAAGAAGACTGAGATAAAGATGCAGGACAGTTATGGCAGAATGCATGATCTGGGGTGGGGTGGAAGGAAGGGAAAAAGGAATATGCCTAAACTGAACAGAAAAATGATGTCTGAAGTACACAAAACATCGATAAAAGCATAAAAAATGGAAATCAGAAACCACCGAAGATTTTTTTTAATTTTTATTTATTTCTGTATGTGTATGAATGTAGTGTCTGCATGCAGGTCTGTGCACCCGTGTCGTGCAACCACCGAAGATTTTTAAGTAATTTTTATTTTATACATATAAGTGTATTGCCTGCATGTATATAAGTGCACCCGTGTCTTGCAATGCCCTCAGAGGTCAGAAGAAGTTGTCTAATCCCCTGGAACCAAAGTTATGGACCACTGTTAGTTACCATGTGGGTGCTGGGAACTGAACTCCGGTCCTTTATAAAAACAGCTAGTGCTCTTAACCACTGAGCCATCTCTCAGCCCCACAACTGAAGTATTTAATGATAGAAAATTTCATTTCCAGGGCTGGGGCAATGGCTCCAGTTCTAGGGGATCCAACACCTCTTCTGACCTCCATGGGCAATGCACAACATGGATGCACTTACATATGTGCAGGCAGTACATTCATGCACATAAAAATGTTAAAATATTAAAAGAGAATTTTTCATTTCCAGCCATTTCCAGGGGATCCAACACCTCTTCTGACCTCCATGGGCAATGCACAACATGGATGCACTTACATACGTGCAGGCAGTACATTCATGCACATAACAATGATAAAATATGGGCTGGAGAGCTGGCCTAGCGGTTAAGAGCACCGACCGCTTTTACAGAGGACCCGGGTTCGATCCCCAGCACCCACATGGCAGCCAAGAACC
>VZQC01007700.1:1656036-1732266 GCA_009823505.1 Rhizomys pruinosus | reverse complement strand
GGTTTAGGTTTCTACTTCTGCAGTTATGCCTTTATTGATTTCTCTTTCTAGGTGCCTGGGGATGTTTGCTCCTTTCTTCTGTCCTTTGAACTGCTTCAAGCATTCTGGTAATTCATCTTTTAAAAATATTTTATTTAGTATTTTATGTGTATGAGTGCATCGCTTTATATGTATGTAAACGCATCCATGTTGTGCAATGCCCTCAGAGATCAGAAGAGGGGGTTGGATCCCCTGGAACCACAGTTATAGATGGTTATTAGGCATCATGTCAGTGCTGGGACTTGAGCCCAGGTCTTTTGGAAGAGCAGTCAGTCCTCTTAACCCCTGTAAATTCAACATCTTTTAAAAATTTATTTATTTACTTATTTATTTATTTATTATTTATTTATTTTTGGTCTTTTTGATACAGGGTCTCCCTGTAGCTCCAGCTGTCCTGGAACTCACTATGTAGACCAGGGTGGCCTTGAACTCCCAGAGATCTGCCTGCCTCTGCCTCCTGAGTGCTGAGTAAAAATCATTTTTACTTTTAATTGTGTGTGTGTGTATGCTTGTGTGTGTTTGTACACTTGAGTGCAGTGCCCACGGAGGTCAGAAGAGGGTATCAGATTCTCTGGAACTGGAGTTACAGGCAGTTGTGAGCTGCTCAGTGCGGGTGCTGGGACCAAGTATGCATCCTCTGGCAAAGCAGCAAGTGCTCTTAAATTCTAAGCCATCTCTCTGGTCCTGTAAATTCAACTTTAAGAAAGGTCTGTATGTATAAGAAAACAAAACATGGTGTTTGTGGGGCTTCCTATCATCTGTGGTGTCAGGGCCTTGGAACATGTTCCCCGCAGAGAAGGGCTGTAACACACAAATTCTTTCACGCACTGGTGGGAAAATATGAAATAAGAAGAGTAATAAAGTAGACAGAGGAGGTCATTGGGCAATCCATAGAGGAACTAACAGTCCACACCCAGGGCCAGAGCATGTGATGCTGTCACTTCTATGACTATTTTAGGTTACTGATGTAAGATTTCTGGATAAAACTGAGGTCACTGCCAGTGGTCCTTGAGGCAGTTGAAAGGAAGATTCTCCATCAGAGTCTTGGGCTTTCCTGGACTTAGACTGGTGAGAGTCTGTTTCTCCTCTGATGCTTCTGAATGAGCAAAAGGCCTTGAATTCTAGAATATAACCACAAGGAAAGTGAACGTTACAAACATCTGAAGGGATGTGGGAGAAGACTTTGCTGGCTGTCTGAATTTCCAGAGAAGGCAGGCCAGCTAAAACCTTGATCTTAGCTTAAGGCTGTGCACAGATCAATCAACCTGTGCTGTACTCATGACCTACAGAAACTATGGGATAGAAATGGAGGATGTTTCTAGGTTAGTTAAGTTAGGAAATTTTCCACAGAGTAAAAAACAAATACAGGGGCTGGAGAGATGGCCTAGCGGTTAAGAGCACCAGCCGCTCTTACAGAGGACCCGGGTTCGATCCCCAGCACCCACATGGCGGCCGAGAACCGTCTGAAACTCCAATTCCAGGAGAACTCCAGTTCCAGGGGAATCCCACACCCTCTTCTGACCTCCGTGGCATTGCACAACATGGGTGCACAGACCTGCATGCAGACAGTACATTCATACACATACAGAAATAAATAAATAAAAACAAACAAACAAAAACAAATACAGAATGAAATGTGTAAATGGAAGTTACAGTGACAATGGAATTTCCACCTGACTGTCAGGGAGTGGAACAAGCACTTTTTGGGGAAGCAATCTGAATACGTCACTTAAAATGGGGCAGCAACACATCACCTTTGACCCATCTTTGTCCAATTTCTGCTCATCGGAGCCACAGGCTGGGCTGTCAAGGTGTGCACAGCCCTTGCTGCCCTGATGACGTTCACACGCCTGAGATTCACCTCCCACCTCTGCTAAAGGAAGCAGATGCTCCTGCCAGACAACAGGGGGCTCAGACAAGGGTGAAGATCTGCTGGAAGCAGAGGGAACCTAGGGAAGCCCACACTGGAGAAAGGTCTAAGTGAGTGCCATGTTATTCTCTTCTTCATGGCTTTTTACTTTGTGAATCATCCCTAAAATTCCAAAGAAAACACTGTAGTCTTAATGGTTTGAAGAACCAGAACAGAGTGCTTGCAGAAGCTGGAAAGTGAGGCAGTACCTGTGGAAAGACCCCCAGGACAACCTATCCCACTCCTAATGGACTTCCGAGTTGATCACAGCAGGACGCATTCTTGGAAGTTGACCTGTGGTGACTAATTGCATGTGACAACTTGACTGGGCCATAGTGCCCATTGTCTGGACAAACTCCATTCTAAATGCTTCCATGAAAGCATTTCTTGGATGGAGTTAACGTTTAAATCTGTGGACTTTGAACGCAGCAGATTCATAGTGTGGATGAGCTTTGTCAGATCAGCTGAAGTTATTAAAGAAAAAACTGACTTCTCCAGAGACTGAGGACACCCTGGTAGTTGATGCCTGCAGGTTGGAGCTGCCGCCTCAGCTCCTCCCGGTCTTTAACTGCTGCTTTTCCCGCAGACTTTGGACTTGCCAGTAGCCGTTGCAATCACATGTCTATAGGTGTAGACACAGGTGAACAGGGAGTAGATGGATGTGGCTATTCTATAGGTCCTTTTTCCTTCAGGAAATTCTGTCATGTGACTTTTCCTGGGAAGCTGTGAGCAAATCTATTCACCCCACTTATAGCATAGATGGGAGACAAAGAAAGGGTTCCACTCAAATTTAGCTTGATTAACCAGTGGGTTCAAGCACGGGTGACTCTGCTGTCTCACCTGAAAGCCCAGCCCAGAACGTGGGATGATTTATGAGAGCTGCCTCCCTTGAGCTCTCTGTACAGTACCACCAAAGAGCCTCTGCTCCCCAGCAATGGCTCAGTGCTTGCATGACCTTGGGGAGGCCTCCCGAATCTTGTAACTTTCTGAGCTTCCTGAGCCTGGTAGGTTTTATGAGCTTTCCTGAGTCTTAATAGCCTTCCTTTTTTCCTCCAGGAGGGTGTGTTTCAGTTTGGAGGAAATTGCCACATAACACCCTGACTGTACAACCCAATAAAATGATCAGAGATTTGAGCTGTTGCTGTCATTCACTAGAAAAGGGAGTCTGGCATTGAGGTGAACTGGTTAACGGGCTGGGGATAGCTCAGTAAGAAAAGCACTTGCCCTATAAGCATGAGAGCCTGAGTTTGATCCTTGGAATCCATGTAAAAATGCCCGGGATGGTAACAGGCTTATAATCCCAGTGCTGAGTAGGCAGAGATAGGAGGATCCATTGGGCTTGCTGGCCAGCCAGTCTAGCCTGATTGCTAAGAGGTCTTGTTCCAAAGGATTCCTAAGGATGACACCTGAGGCTGTCCTTTAGCCTCTGCATGTAAGCCCTATACATGAACATGAGAGAGAGAGAGAGAGAGAGAGAGAGAGAGAGAGAGAGAGAGAGAGAAATACTTTATAAGATGTCAACCAGTTAGAAATGACAGAAGAGAGAAGATTTTAAAAATAGAAAAAAAAATTGGAGGAGGCTGGAAAGATGGCTCAGTGGAGCAGCTCAAGCCACTCTCCCAGAGGACCCGAGTGAGTTGAAATCAGTTCCCAGCATGCATGTTAGGCAGCTCACAACTGATGGGGAGATCAGATGCCTCCAGCCTACATGGGCACCTGCATTGATGTGCACATACCTCCACACAGACACAAACAGAGACACAGAGACACAGACATGCACACTCATGCACATAATTAAAAGTAGAAAAAAGACAACATTGTATACATATGTGCAATCAAAGTATTAGAGGAAGGGAGGGATGGGGAGATGGGAGAGAAAATTTTGAAGAAAAACATTTAAAATTCCCAAATTTGATGATAAAAACCAAAGGTACAGATTTATAAGATCTATTGAAAGGCCGCATCTCATCAAACCGTAGAGAAAAATATTAAGGAAAGATCTTAAAAGGAGCCAGTGGAAACTGACAGGGAAACAGCAGGAAGATGGTGTCTCATGTCTCAGCAGCAGCAGAGGACAGGTGCTGGCATTCTAAAGCAAGCGAGAGAAACTCCTGTAGCACTGGGCGATGGCTCGGTTGGCAAAGTACCTGCCACACAAGATGTGTCCCTAAGTTTGGAGCCCTGGCACCCATGTACAAGCTAGTGTGGCATGTATATGTAACCTTAGCGCTGGGGGTCCAGGTTGGAGACAACCGGATCCTTGGAGCTCATTGGCTGACCAGCCGAGCTGAACTGGCACACTGTAAGTTCAGTGACAGATCCAACACCCAAAATAAGGAGGCTTTGCCTTTATCAGTGATGTGTGGCTTTTTAACTCCCTCTCAAATCGTCAGAGCAAGAAACTCTGTTCTCTGGAATTGACTGATTCTCTATGCTGTCTGTAGGACAACGCTGATACCCTCCAAATCCTTCAGAACTGAAGGGAACGAAGGGTGCCTTCCCTTTGGGACACCATCCCCTGGCTCTCCTCCTAAAGCTCTCCCATCTGATTACACCCCATTGTGCCGCCCATGGCCATGAGCTCATGACTAAGCTCTTCTGAAGGGCACCTTTGTCTCAACTTCCTTTCCACAAGCCTATTTTCTTTTAAGTTATATTATCAATGGGTGAATGATTGAAAAGAGAATTCTACCTGTAATGGGTAGAGTCATGCACTGGCTTAAAAAGCATGAATTAGCCAAGTGAGGTAGCACACTCCCTTAATTCCAGGATTGCAGAGGAAGAAGCAGGCGGATCTCTGTGAGTCTGAGGCCAGCCTGGTCTATACAGTGAGTTCTAGACCAGCCAGTGCTACATAGTGAGACTTTGTCTTAAGAAAAGGGGAGGGGGCTGGAGAGATGGCTCAGCGGTTAAGAGCACCAACTGCTCTTGCAGAGGACCCGGGTTCGATTCCCAGAACCCACATGGTGGCTAAGAACCGTCTTTAACTCCAGTTCTAGGGGAACCTGATGCCCTCTTCTGACCTCCACAGCATTGCTTGACATGGGTGCACCAACCTACATGCAGACAGCACATTCATACAAATAAAAATAATAAAAAAATAAAATTTAAAAAGAATTAGAACTACGTCATTTAATATAAATGTAGTAAGAAATTATTTTTTGGAAAAGAGACAAAGCTATCAAAATATTTATCTACATTTGTATCTGCAGGAGTATGCCAAGGGGGAGAGGGTCAGGTTGACCCAGGTATAGACCCTAATCCATAATTGGTCACACTGTCTGTTGTGGCTGTTGTGAACTCAAAACAAAGAGTGGCTGGAAGTGGATCTGTGTTCTGTCATCCCCATGAACCCACAATTCTAAAGCCTCTGCTTGGTCTGTGGGTCCTAAGCCTGAGTGTGCTGTGGTTTACACCACTGTGTGAACTGGGGCAGGGATGGGCTGGCAAGGAGGCAGGAACAGTGTCAGAAAGCAACAGAGGAGAAAACAAAACAGCCTGCAGCAAGGTCGCAGATGGTGTCCTGGGCACAGTAGAGAAGCTTACAGAAGGGACTTTGAAGGAGATCTCCTGGGGCTCGCGGTGGCCTCACTGGGTCTAGACTCCTCTCCAGCCCTTGAATCTAGTCCCTGTCTCGGGGTCCTGTCCTCCCTCCACTCTAGACTCCCTCCCCAGGGACACACTGTTATAGCCCCAGGTCTCAGGACTGCTGGAATTTGGCTCTTTGCCCATTGCACTAAGAAGTTGAGATCCTGAAATTGGTCAGAGACTTTTCTGGAATCTGGGTTTTGCAGCTCATTGTCTATGACTTCGCCCTCCTTTATCTGAGGAGGGTTCCCCATCCATGTAACCCACCTTCCTCACAGGGCAGCTTCACAGGGATTAGCAGAGGTTATCAGTAGGTGGCTCTTAATCTGTGTGGACCCCAGATGATTGTGCTCCTGTGTCAGGGTGGGAGTCTACGAATGACCACAGACTCGCTGACTAGATCTACAAGGCATGATCCACCCAGCAGAACTCAGTTTTTAAAAACTTTACAGATTGGTGCCTGATGAATGCTAGTGTGTTTCATTTTGGTCAAGACTTGGTAATTTTTGGCACTGGGTGTTTATTAAGGACCCACTAATTATAGGCACAATGCTTTAGCTGTGGGAAAGCCCACTGTGGGTGGTTCCTGTTGGACAGGACCGCAGCACTCGTGGGAACACTGGCCACACCCAGGGAAGGTCACCTCTGCTCTGCCTTCCATCTCTCTCTACTGCTGCCCTTCCTGCCTTCTGCCCCTTTCTTCCTTGTTCTGCTTTTTCTTTCCCCTTCTTTTGTCCCTCATCCTTAACTAGTCCTGTGTGTGTGCTGTATACATTTAGAAAGTTTTTCTTCTCTGTTTTTCATTTTAAGTAATTAATTAATTAATTTTGGTCATTTTGAGACAGGGTCTCCCTGTAGTCCCAACTGCTCTGGAACTCACTCTGTAGGCCAGGCTGGCCTTGAACTCATAGAGATCTGCCTGCCTCTTCCTCCCAAGTGCTAGGATTAAAGCTGTGGGCCACCAGCCCCAGCCTGTTTTTAATTTTTAAAAATGAAAGTTTCACCCTGTCCCCAGGCCTTCTGTAGGACACTCAGGGTCATGCTGATGGCTTCCAACCTCGTCCTCCTTGCCCTGCATCACACACTTGTGCTGAGGTAGTGTCCTAGAAGACCTTAGACTCCCTATTCCATGCCTGTTGGTCTTGGTGCCTGTAGCCCTCCCACTCCTTGGTGCCCGAGAAACTCCAGAATATTCCATATCCTCCTGCCAGGACACTGGGGTGGCTGCTCCCGGCCCTGGGTGGCTCCTGGCTCTTTGGACCTCATGGCTCTGTGGGGGCTGCAGGACTGGGTGAGTCAGGCTGAGAAGGCAAGGGTGTCCACGCCCTGATGTGTTTTGGATTTCAGTTTCTTCTGTGCTCAGAGGGGGCCTGGGAATCTCAGCTGGGGACTCTTGTTTCTGAGTTTGGCTGTCAGCAAGCAGCGTGTGGGGCTCTGCCTGCCCACGCCCCATGTCTGTGAGTGCAGGGGAGGCCACATGAGCCATGCCTGCATTTGTACTGGGTGGCCTAGTAACTCTTGATTGGCCATCACAGCAACACACAGCTCAGATGCACAGGGTAGCAGGAGGAGGCCATGGCCGTACCTCCAGTTCCAGGGGATCTGACACCCTCTTCTGACCTCAGGCATTGCAAGACACAGGTGTACTTACATGCAGTCCCTCCAGATGGATGTGAGAAGTGGCTTCACAGACACTCCTGTGGCAGCCTACACAGGCAGGTCACCACACAGCCTGGACATTCAGAGAGAGCCAGTAGGCCTTTCTCCACATGGCTTCTCTCTTGACTTTTTTACTGCCTTGACTTCAAGTCCCCATTACTTTTGTAGCACTGACACTGTCCATGTGATAGTTTGACCCCTGAGGCCCCTGAGCTGGCCAAGGCCAGGAACCTCTTGTCACTGTCCCCACTCATATGATCCCCCTCAAGACTCAGCCATGCTCCCTGTAAGTTTCTCCAGTGTGAGTGACTGGGAATTGAACCTGGGTCTTCTGCAAGAGCAGCCAGTGCTCTCAACTGCTGAGCCATCTCTCCGGCCCAACACTATTTTTTTTAATGTTTATGATGTTGCTTTAAAATATGTATTTATTGAATACAATTTACATGAAATTTACCTGTTTTAAATATAAAATCCAGTGATTTCTAGTGCATTTATAAACTGTGCATCTGATGTTACATCATGAAATCTTTATAAAAACTTATCACCCCCAAATATCTCCCATGCTTACCTGTGGTCAAATCCAATACTTTTTTTTTTTTTTTTTTTTTTGGTATTTTTGAGACAGGGTCTCCCTGTAGCTCCGGCTGTCCTAGAACTCGCTATGTAGACCAGGCTGGCCTTGAACTCACAAAGATCCGCCTGCCTCTGCCTCCTAAGTGCTAGGATTAAAGGCGTGTGCCACCATGCCCAGCTCCCAATACATTTCTTATCAATGGAATAACAGGTGGTCTTGGGTGTACTGCTTTGAGTTCATCCAGAAGTTCATTCCTTTGTGTGAGGACTTGAATTCCTGTTCAAAAATGCTATAATTGACTGTCCATTCATTTTCAATGAACATTTGAGTTGCTTCTAGTTTGTTATGAAAATTCTCAGACAAGTGTTTGTGCGTGTATTAGAATTTCACCTAAGTGGAAACATAGGCATGGGGTTATTCAATGTGTTGTAAATTTAGATTTCACTTGATAAGAAACTGCCAGGGCTGGAGAGATAGCCTAGCAGTTAAGAGCACAGACTGCTCTTGCAGAGGACCTGGGTTCGATCCCCAGCACCCACATGGCGGGCGGCTAAGAACCATCTGTGACTCCAATTCCAGGAGAACTCCAGTTCCAGGGGAATCTGAGACCCTCTTCTTACCTCTGCGGCATTGCACAACATGGGTGTACAAACCTATATGCAGACAGTACATTCATACACATTCAAAAATAAATAAAATTAAGCCGGGCATGGTTGTGCACGCCTTTAATCCTAGCACTTGGGAGGCAGAGGCAGGCGGATCTTTGTGAGTTCAAGGCCAGCTGGGGCTACAGGGAGACCCTGTCTCGAAAAGACTAAAAGAAAAAGAAACTGCCAAGCTGTTTCCCCACATGGTTATTCCAGTCTTGATTCGAACTAGCAGTGTGTTTGAGTTTCTCTACATCTTTGTCAGCATTTGTTATTATGTCTTTTTTATTATGGCTATTTTAGTGAGTCTGGGATGGAACCTTTGTGTTTTATAGCTGACAGCTCTGTAGCCCTTAGAGGCTGAGTATCTTCCCCTGGGCTGTCCATAAGCCTGTTCAAATTTCCAGCCTACTTATAAAACTGGGCTGTTTGCTTTCTTTATACATTATAGATACAAATTCATGTATGTTAGAGGGGTGTGTGTGTGTGTGTGTGTGTGTGTGTGTGTGTGTGTGTGTATGTGTGTGTGTACTCGTACAGGGTAAGGAAAAAACATTAATCTTTTCTGCAACTCAGCATCCAATTTCCCCAGCATTATTTGTTAAATAGGATACTTTCCCTACTGAAAAGCTTTGGGGCTTTAGTGGAAAGTATTTGACTATCACTATAAAGAATTAGGATTCTGGGGGCTGGAGAGATGGCCTAGCGGTTAAGAGCGCCGACCGCTCTTACAGAGGAACCGGGTTCGATCCCCAGCACCCACATGGCGGCCGAGAACCGTCCGAAACTCCAATTCCAGGAGAACTCCAGTTCCAGGGGAATCCGACGCCCTCTTCTGACCTCCGCGGCATTGCACGACACGGGTNAAAAAAAAAAAAAAGAATTAGGATTCTTAGTTCTGTTCCATGGATTTGTAAGTCTACCCTAATGCCAAATCCAACAGTTTTGATCCTAATAGCACAGTCATTAAGAACAATAATTGACAAATGGAACCTCATGAAACTAAAAACCTTCTGTACAGCTAAGGGCACCCTCATTTGAGTGAGGAGGCAGCCTACAGAATGGGAAAAATATTTACCAGCTAGGTATCTGACATAGGGTTAGTATCTAGAATATACAAAGAACTAAAAAAAAAAAACACCTAATCATAAAAACCCAAATGACTGAATTTTTAGTTGGTCCTATTTTTGAAAACCAAACAGGGTTCTCAAAAGATGAAATACAAATGGCTGAGCAATATTTTTTAAATGTTCAACATCTTCAGATGTCAGGAAACTGCAAATTGAAACTACTTTGAGACTTCATCTTAAAAAAAAATGACAAACACTGTTAAGGATCTAGGAAAAAGGAAACACGTATCCACTGTTGATGGGAGTGTAATTGGTGTAGCCACCGTGGAAATCCTCATGGAGGTTCTTCAAAAAGCTAGAAATAGATCTATAATTGATCCATCTAGATCGTTCTTGGGAGTATGGCCAAAGGACTCCATATCCTATGACAGAGATACGTGCTCACCCCAATTCATTGCTGCTTTCTTCACAATAGCCAGACATGGAAACAACCTAGGTGTCTCTAAGTTGACGAATGGATAATGAAAACATGGTACATTTATACAATGGAACATTGTTTAGCTGTTAAGAAAAATGAAATTATGAAATTTGCAGGTAAATGGGCGGAACCCTGAGCAATCATCCTGAGTGAGGTAACCTGATTCAGGAAGACAAATGTCACATGTTCTCTTTCATATGGGGTGATAGGCATGTGTGTTTCAATTGTAAAATCCACAGAGGACAGGAAACTAGTTAGGACCATTTTTGTTGGGGGGGATGGGGGGGGCTTCCTGGGGGGAACGGTGGAATGCAGTGATATAAGTGTCCTATCAGGGAGAAGGGGGAATAATGGAATACATGGGGTGAAATGGAGGTGGGGAACCGGGGCAGGGTAGAAGAGGGAGTGTGGGGAGAGATAATAGCACTAAAGGCCATTTGAAAATGTCGTATGGAAAGCTACTACTGTTGAAGCTTCCTGATAGATCTTAAATGCAGTTGGCCTATAATGGGGGTGGGGGTGGGGACAATGTCCCTACCAGACATCACAGGCTAGCAACGAAAAAAGCCAAATGCCAAGAATGGACTCCCTTTTTCGGAGGTGTTGACCAGGGACGTCCCAAGTATCCTCAGGCAATACTAGCTGGTGCCCTTGCTCTTAGTCGCCTCCAGAACTTGAGGGCGAGGCCGTATTGCTGAAGACACTACATATGTGAGTTGTAGAACAAATGTGGAGACATCAAGCTGGTACTGACCTAGAAGTGTCATCCATGCTGCCTAGCTTCCATAGTGCTGGAGGTGCTGTACATGCTACCCTAAGAGAAAAGCGATCATCAACCTCACGCAGCTGTGAACCCTGTGAGCTACAATAATGACAGGCCTGGCAAGATCTGCCCACTCATGCAATAGAGGCACGAGATGTGGGAGTGATCAACCACTGATCGGGCCCAAGGCCCTTTCACAGGTGGAGCCTCTACCTGGCATTGTTATTAGGGTCAAGAACCTGTGGCTAGACAGGTCACAGGGTGCAGGGGGGGAACCTGCTACTATTACTCTGCTAAGTGGACATATAATGGCTTATTGCTACACACATAGATTAATGCATCTCTCAACTCTCACCAGAGAAGCTTCTTCTTGCAGCAGATAGAGATTAACACGGAGACCCACAATATGTCAATGTTCAGAAAATAAGAGACTGTGGGGTGTTCAGTCATAATGCGATCCTCTCCAGCAAAGGCTCAGGGATCACTGTGAGCATTGCACACAATGGTATACTTTCATACATTCAGGCAATACACTCATACTCATAAACTAAAATAAAATTAATAAAGAAAATATTAAATAGAGAAGATGGGAAAGGGGATTTGACTATGATCAAAATACATTGCATGACATTCTCAAAGAATCAATAAAAATATTATTTAAAAAATTCTGGCTTTGTAAATATAATTATTCTATTGATTTGATTAGTTTTTCACACTATATGGAACTATAATTGATGGTATAGAGAAATAAGTGAATTCTATTTTTTTAATTTTATTTATTTATTAAAAAATTTATAATTTATTTTCATATGTGTATGAATGTACTGTCTGCATGTAGGTCTGTGCACCCATGTCATGCAATGCCTCAGAGGTCAGAAGAGGGTGTCAGATTCCCCTGGAACTGGAGCTAAAGACGGTTTTCAGCTGCCATGTGGGTGCTGGGGATGGAACCCGGGTCCTCTGCAAGAGCAGTGGGCGCTCTTAACCGCTAGGCCATCTCTCCAGCCCCGAGAAATAAGTGAATTCTAAAATATAGAAGCACAAGTGCTTATGATCTTGCTGAACTAGCTTATTCATTCTGGAAAATTTTTTGTAGATATCTTAGAATTTCTTTTTTTTTAATTTTTAAAAAATTTTATTTATTTCTGTATGTGTATGAATGTACTGTCTGCATGCAAGTTTGTGCACCCGTGTCGTGCAATGCCGCGGAGGTCAGAAGAGGGTGTCGGATTCCCCTGGAACTGGAGTTCTCCTGGAATTGGAGTTTCAGACGGTTCTCGGCCACCATGTGGGTGCTGGGGATCGAATCCGGGTCCTCTGTAAGAGCGGTCGGCGCTCTTAACCGCTAGGCCATCTCTCCAGCCCCTCAAGATGGCTTTTTTTTTTCGGTATGTGTATGAATGTACTGTCTGCATGCAGATGTGTGCACCCGTGTCGTGCAATGCCGCGGAGGTCAGAAGAGGGTGTCAGATTCCCCTGGAACTGGAGTTCTCCTGGAATTGGAGTTTCAGACGGTTCTCGGCCACCATGTGGGTGCTGGGGATCGAATCCGGGTCCTCTGTAAGAGCGGTCAGCGTTCTTAACTGCTAGGCCATCTCTCCAGCCCAGAATATCTTTTTTAAAATGTTTTTTATTTAATTTATTTTATTATGTGTGTGAGTGTACTGTCTGCATGTAGTTCTGTACACCCGTGTTGTGCAATGCCACGGAGGTCAGAAGAAGGTGTCTGATTCCCCTGGAACTGGAATTAAAGACGGCTCTCAGCTGCCATGTGGGTGCTGGGGATCGAACCCAGGTCCTCTTCAAGAGTAGTCGGTGCTCTCAACCGGTAGGCCATCTCTCTAGCCCCAGATATCTTAGAATTTCATATGCAAAGATAGTCTGAAAGTGTAGGTTTACTTCTTCCTTTCCAACACAGATGGCTTTATGTGTTTTTGTCTTACTATGCTGGCTGAAATCTCCAGTACAGAGTTGAATGGAAATGTGAGTGGACCCTGGTCTTAAAGGGAAAGTGTTCCATCAGTCTGTAAGTATTATGTTACATGTAGGTTTTATATAGACACCTCTGTCAAACTGAGAATGTCTTTGCATCCTACTTTATAGCGGTATTTCATTATGAAAGAGTGTTGGAGATTTTCAGTTCCACCCCCTGAGTCTATTGAGATGATCATGGAGATCTTATTTTTCATTTTATACATGATATGTTCCTTAATTATAAGTGTTGGATGTTAAACCCAAATTTGGATGCTAGGGTATAAATCCCATTTTTATATGTTGTCAGGTTCAGTTTGATTTTTCATTAATTTAAAATTATATTTTAATTAAAGTATTTATTTATTGTGTATGTGTGTATGTATATCTCTTTTTTTAAATTTTATTTGTTTTTGTATGTGTATGAATGTACTGTCTGCATGCAGTCTTGTGCACCCGTGTTGTGCAATGCCGCAGAGGTCAGAAGAGGGTCTCGGATTCCCCTGGAACTGGAGTTCTCCTGGAATTGGAGTTACAGACGGTTCTCAGTCGCCATGTGGGTGCTGGGGATGGAACCTGGGTCCTCTGCAAGAGCAGTCGGTGCTCTTAACCGCTAGGCCATCTCTCCAGCCCCGTGTATGTATATCTATATGTATGTGTGTCTGAGCATGTGTATGCCATGGTGCAAGTGTGGAGGTCAGAGATCGATGTGCAGGAGTCATTTCTCCCCTTTCACCCTGTCTAGTGCCATCCTTACCACCAAGACAAACTCCCCACAATGCCACATAGCATCGGTTTCTCACCACTTTGCCTCTTCCTGGAGGAAGCAATGGCTGGGGTGGAGCCATCATGTGGGTGACACCAAGGGCTGCCGATAGTGACCACCTTTAGGGGAACAGAGGGGGACTGGCTCTGAGTCAGAGTTCGGGGTGGGGCAGATTATGAGCCTTGGTACAGAGCAGGTGGGGCACAGGCCAAGGTCTGTAGTCTCCTTTTGTACTGGTCCTGATACACCTTGGCCTCATGTTCCCTTATCACTTTGTTCCACTCCAAAGATGGCTGGCTATAGTGGAAGACCCAGTCAAACCTGGGAAGAATACTTTGCCAATAAGGGCCACCCAGTCTGACCCTCCAGCCTCTGATTTTCCATTTTCTCTCTCTCTTTAAGAGAAAAGTGTTATTTGAATCAAGTATAATCTTGGCGTAGATGCTCTGGTATAGAAATAGGCTCACTTGTGCTTCCTGAGATGTTGGAACCAGGTGACTTTGGCCCATTCTTAACACAATTGATTGTCTTTGTCTAAACTGATAAGGCACAAACAGAGGAACAAGGATCCCTAGATGTGGGAAAAGCTAATTCCCACTGGAGACCTCGCCTGTGGAGCTCCTCTGATTGCTTTTGCAAGAGTAGAAAAGGTTTGATATAAAAATGTGAGATGTGGGGGCTGGAGAGATGGCTCAGCGGTTAAGAGCACCGACTGCTCTTGCAGAGGACCTAGGTTTGATTCCCAACACCCACATGGTGGCTAAGAACCGTCTTTAACTCCAGTTCCAAGGGAATATGACACCCTCTTCTGACTTCTGAGGCATTGCATGACATGGATGCACCAACCTACATGCAGACAGTACATTCATACACATAAAAATAAAATTAAAATAAAAAAATGTGAGATATGGATCTTGTCCAACACCTTAGATGGCCCAGGTGCTGAGTTTTCTGGTGACCCAAGTTCTGAGATTAGATAGGTGTTTGGAGTCCTATTGGCTTTGTGAAAATCCCTATACGGTCTTTTTTGGAGACAGACAGAGCTAATATAACTCTGAAGGTAATCTTTCTCACCAGGTAGCTTGGCTTCTGAGATTCAAGAATCTAGACAGAGGCTCCAGGAGCACCTCAGGCTCCCAATCTAGCTGTGTCAATGTCCAGGGGTTAGTAGGTAGCACTTGGTCTTCAGTGGCCCATCTATTTCTCATCGTACTGTAGGAGCGATCCCCATGTACAGCACAGCCTCTGAGCAGACCTCAGTGAATCCCAGGCTCATGAGGATTTGGATTCAGTTCTATTTCTCCCTGTGTTTTCTCCAGAATTCCCTTTTCTCTCTTTTGTCAAACTCCAAGTCTGGCTTATGGGATTTTCCTTTAATAACATGGTTACATCCTCAACAGGGCTGAGGTAGCAGAGCTCCTGACCAGCTGGAGAGCCACCCTGGACCCAAGCAGCCTAAGGGAGATTTTCCTCACAGCAGGAAGTAGAGACATCTGTAACTTTGCTTCTTAAGGAAGTTTGTTTTCTCTGTAAGTATATGTAACCATGCAGAGAGTGGGTCTGCCTCTTCCCACCCGCCTCACCCTCAGTGGATCCTACACCCCTCATGTGTGTATTTCTACCAAAGTTCTTTTCTTATGACAGGATGTCTTATTTACAAATGTCCTTGCTTTCTCCCCAGAGAATGTCTTCCTACAAATTCTGACTCTTTTTCTTCCCCTGTGGCCTTCGTGCAAGGATCTGCACAGCATTTATCCCTTGGCTTCTGCATGGTTCTCCACAGGATAGATAGGTGTCAGGACTCTCTGAGTTCAGGAAGTCACCGTGTGACACTGAACGCCACACGACCAGTTCAGCAATGTGACTCACCCAGACACAAGTGGAAGAGGAGGAAACACCACAGGAAAAGTTGAGAAGTGGCAGTCTTTCTGGACACTGAAAGTTGTTTAAGATACGTACTTTCTGTGTATAAAAGCTGGGCTGTGTTGCTATTATGAGACCCAAGACACGTAACCCTGCTGAGAGGCTCAGGAGTGGCTGTAGCTCTGTTTGAGGGTCACTGACCTTGGCTGCGGCTGGGATGATGTGTTGTTTACATTCTGATGGGGGACCTCCAGCATTCCTCGGATATTTGGGAACTGGGCAGAACAGAATGAAGTTCAAACACCCTCCCTCCCCACAAAGCCTGGAAGCTCTGTGTCAATGGCTGGCCCTGGTGACAGAGGGCAGAACAAGCAGGGGATGGGGACAGAGACCGAATAATCCCAGGGACAACAGGTCTCCAGTATGGCTGAAAGGCTGGGTCCTGGAGGGTTGGAAGGAGGTATGTAAGGTTGCCCCGTAGGTTTCTCCTGAGGACCTCTCTAGGCTGTCAGCACTCTTACTGCTTGTGGGGACCACATCCCTGATATCCTGTTGTTTAGAGACCACAAGGCCAGGAGGAAGAAGGAGAGTATGAGAATGCCCTTGAGTCAGACTCGGGCATCATGAGGGTCTGACACCATGGAGAAGGCCTGACACCCTGTCCTATTCAACTCCGAAGCCTGGTGGGGAGAAGAAAGGACCTACTGACCTGACCTGCTTTCCCACAGGCCTGAGGACTGTGCATGAGTGTGTCCCCTGGGCCCACCTTGCCATCAACACACTTCACTAGAAAGGCTTTTCAGTTGTGACTTTACAAGAGGCACAAATCTGAGGGCCCTTCGAGTCCCTTCCCAGACGGGCTGTCCTCTGGCCTCATCAGTTCTCAAAGTGCCTCCGGAGGTTCACTGGATGTCCCAGCCCCACCCCAGTATTCAGACCCCTGTTTTCTGTGTAACCAGGGCTTGCTATTTCTCCATGCATCGATTTTAGCTGCATCCTCTTGGGAAGTTTGAAAAATTATTATTAAATACCTCCCTTGAAAAGTATGTATGAGAACAGCTGGCACCTGTTGTGGTCCCTGGTGCGGAGGGGATGGCAGGGCTCCCTCCTCCCATGGCCTCTGAAAGAGCAAGGAGAGCTTTGCCTATGTGGCCACACTGTGCTGGGCTCCCTCACACTTTAGGCACCGGTGGCTGCTGGGTGAGGGCCCTGCCACCTGGTTGCCACCTGGCTGCCTCCTTCCAGACTGACTTCATTTGCTGCCCATGGAGGCATGAGGAGATCCAGCAAGTAGGAGGAGTGAGCAGCCTTGTCACCACATGGTCAGGATCAGCCAGGGGAACGTGGAACACCCTCTTCATACAGGCCAGGAGCTGAGGTGGAGGCAGAGTCCACTGGATGTGAAGCAGATCCAGTCTTGCATCGGCGCCTGTGCTTAGGGCTCTCTTCCCTTAGGCAGGGTCCTCATCCCACGTTCCTGTAGATGCTCCTTACCCAACTCCCAGGGCCTTGGCCATGCTTAGCACTTATAACTTTAGATGCTCCCCAGGCAAAGTGGGAATGAGGTTGGGAAGGACCCCAGTTATAGAGCCACAGTACCCTGACAGCATCCTAGTCACTGGACAGAGATGGTCTTCTGGGGCTGTTGTGTCCAATCCAAGACTGCTGTTTAGAGAATCTCAACCAAGTCCTGGTTTTTCTTGCCTGTTCCAGGGTGTGCAGGCTGCTGCCCCCAGGTCTGTATAGTGGAGTACTTTGTTAAAATCCCATCTCCCCTTGTGTTTGCAAAGTGGATTCCCAATTCACCTCCACTACAGTTCCAGGCTTTGATGTTTTTCCTGTTAATCCTTTAGCTCCTTAACAAGAAACACCTTCCCCTTGAGAAACCCTCAACCCCAGGAGTCCCCAGATCTGTTCCAGGTACCAGTCAGGTTGCTTAGTAGAGCACTAGTCAGAAACTCTGTTAAGAGATATGGTCCCTAATTAAAAAAAAAAAAAAAAAAAAAAGGAAAAATGTATGAAATGCACAAAGCATCAATAAAAACTAATTAAAAAAAAAAAAAAGAGATATGGTCCATACTAGGAACACACGTAAGGAATCCTAGGTTTTAGCCAAGCTTGTGGTTAGCCGTCAGGCTCAGGCTTTGGCCAGGTGCCCAGAGGAAGTCCTTGGGACCACTTGTCTAATCCTGAATGGATATGGCCAACAAAGGGAATAGGCGGAAACCAGGCCTTCTCCTTGGTCAAAGTTTACCTGAGATTCAGATAAGCCAGTTCCTCTTTATTAAATAGGAGAAGTAGCTTATCTTTAAGACCATTAACTAGTAATTTTATGGTGAAGGATTCTCTGTGTTAGCAAGCCCCAAGATGCTCGTCTGTGTTGGGAATTTCTGTCCTCCTCACTGGTCCTGTCTCTGCAGCTTAACCTGTCCAGTCACCAGAATGCCCTCTGGAGTCACAGGCTTTCAGGGTCGAATTGTTTCTATCATAGCAAGAACCAGTAACAAAAATACCAGTGAGTTGTGTCTTTAGTCCTGTGAGAAAGTGAAGCAAAGGTGTGACCACTGTAAATTGTATTTTGTAAACTGTGTGTTTCAACTCACTGTCCTTTGATCAGAAGGATGATGTTTTATCTGTTCTTACAAAATGATCACATACAGAATGATCACATATTCAGAAAACTAATCTATCTCATCATTAGTGCTTACAGGGTCAGGACTAACCACCCTGTGCCCCCTTCTTCTCTTGTAGCTTAGTCCTGAGCTTGTGTCCAGAATCAAGTGCCTATAGAAGAGCCTTGGTTGGTGTTGGGCTTGAGTTTCCTGATTATTTGTGAGATTTGCCATCTCCCACATTCATCTGCCCCTGAGATGTCCGTTCCCTGTTTTTACTCCACACTGTCTTTTACCCACTGTGTGAGCAGATATCCTTCAGGCTCATAACTTGCCTTCTCGGGGTCTTTTGTCATAAATTAATTTCTAGTAGGGAGTTTGTCAGCCTTTTCTCTCTTGATGTTTCTCTTTTGTACACTAACAAATCTTTCCCAGCCAAGTGTACACAGGGCTACTCTCTTGCGATGCCTCCCTGAAGGTTTGCCCTCTGCAGGCAAGTGCTCATTCATCTGGAAGTAACCTTTCAAGCTGGCTGAGGTGGGGTCCAGATTCATTTTTCCTTGTGTAGAACCAGTTCCTGGTACCACTCATGGGTCTGCACATGGCTCCACTGTGTGCCAGGCATCTCTGCACATAGGACAGTTTCTGGGCCCTCTTATGCTCCACCAGTCTATTTGCCCTGCATCAAAACTCCCAGTCCTGATTAAGGCGTCTCTGGGATTCCCAGGGGGCAAGCCCTCAACCATCTACACACTCAGGTGTTTAGTGAGCTACCGTGATGTGTCAGGGAAAGCGTCTCAGAAAAACCATGTTTCCCAGAAGCTTCCACATGGGGTTGTGTGTGTAGAGAGGGTGAGATCATAAACACAGTGGTAGAAGGCTCCATAGAGAAGGTAAAGCCAACAGAGCTGAGAGCTGGTCGGTGGGCTGAGGGTAAGGGCAGTGGGTGAGGATTCTTGACACCAGCACTTCTTAAGCTTTTTCCACTCATTACCCCTTTCCACATGAGAAATTTTTACATGACCCTGCATATACAGGTTCATAAAATGGGTATACAAATAAAAGCTTTACTGATAATAAATAAAAGAAAATCTATTTTAATCTTTCTTTCTTTCTTTCTTTCTTTCTTTCTTTCTTTCTTTTTTCTTTGATTTCTTTCAACAGGGTCCTGGCTGGCCTTGAACTCCCTATGTAGACAAAGTTGGTCTCCAACTCACATAGATCTGCCTGCTTCTGCCTGCTAGAACTAAAGGCATATGCCACCAGACCTGGCAAGAAATTTATTTATTTATTAATTATTTTTTTAATATATTTATTTTATTTTATTTATTTTTGTATGTGTATGAATGTACTGTCTGCATGTAAGTTTGTGCCTCCGTGTCAGGCAATGCCACGGAGGTCAGAAGAGGGCGTCGGATTCCCCTGGAACTGGAGTTAAAGACGGTTCTCAGCCGCCATGTGGGTGCTGGGGATCAAACCCTGCAGAGGCAAGAGTAGTTGGTGGTCTTAACCACTAGGCTATCTCTCCAGCCCAAAATTTATTTTATAGGACAGCTGGGGCTGCATGGAGGACCTGTCTCGAAAAAACCAAAAAAAGAAAAAGAAATTTTATTTTAAAACAATGATTTGGAATATATATATAAAATTTTGCTATTAATTAGAGACTAAAGCAAATTTTCATATAAATGAGACGATGTGCTTGTTTATTTTTGCCTAAAGAATTAAGTCTTGGGGGCTGGAGAGATGGCCTAGTGGTTAAGAGCACTGACTGCTCTTGCAGAGGACCCAGGTTCAATCCCCAGTACCCACATGGCAGCTGAGAACCATCTTTGACTCCAGTTCCAGGGGAATCCGACGCCCTCTTCCTACCTCTGCGGCATTACACTACATGGGTGATACCTATATGCAGACAGTACATTGATACACATAAAAAAATAAATAAAATTAAAAAAATATTTAAAAAAGAATTAAATCTTGGCTGACTATTTAAAACTACAGGACATAGAACATCTTCAATGTTTTTAGAGTCAACACATAGTTTGATTTTTATAATTATTAATGGTGAGAGTCTCACTTCACAAAAATACATAACAGAGAATAGCAAAAGTCCATTTACAGCCATTTCAGAAATTATTGGAAATTGTCTTGATCCCAAGACAAGACAAAGTTCATTTAATGATTTTTTTGGGGGGGTCTTTTTGGGACAAGGTCTCCCTGTGGTCCCAGCTGTCCTGGAACTCATTCTGTAGACCAGGCTGGCCTTGAACTCACAAAGATCAGCCTGCCTCTGCCTCCCAAGTGCTAGGATTAAAGGCGTGCTCCACCACGCCCAGCTGGCTCCTGCTTTTCTTTCTTTTTTTTTTTTTTAAATTTTTTTTTTAATTAATTTTATTTATTTCTGTATGCGTATGAATGTACTGTCTGCATGCAAGTTTGTGCACCCGTGTCGTGCAATGCCGCGGAGGTCAGAAGAGGGCATCGGATTGCCCTGGAACTGGAGTTCTCCTGGAATTGGAGTTTCAGATGGCTCTCGGCCACCACGTGGGTGCTGGGGATCGAACCCGGGTCCTCTGCAAGAGCGGTCGGCGCTCTTAACCGCTAGGCTGTCTCTCCAGCCCCCTCTCCTGCTTTTCTAACCGGGGTGGGAGGAGTCGTGATTCCAGGCGCTCTACTGCAGGTATTTCTCTTCACATTCCTTCATCTCGGTTTATATTTTCCGTCTCTTTGGTTCTTTGTTCTACATGCTGGATAGTGTCTCTAGAGTATCTTCAAGGTCCTCAATCCTCTTTTCAGCTCTATCTGATTTTCTTTTTGTTCTACCCTAGTCTATTTGCTATTTGTGTTCTAATTGCTATTTACTCTCTTGTTTGTATGGATCACTGAAACTCAGTTACTCAATAAGTCTTGAGTCACTAGCATATCCTGGCCTCCTTGTGCTTTTCTAAACCCTTAATTCTTCCACACCCCATCTAGCTCTCTTTTTAGGCAATCACCTCCAATCCTGTGGACATCCTGGAAATTCACAGCTGAGCCTGGACTTTTCTCTACAGTACTTTCCCAGCTCTGTCCATGTTCTTGTACTCTGCATCTTCCCACCCTCATTGGGTCGCCTTCTGTCCTCATTGTCTCCTCGGGCCTTGATGTGCTCTTGGCCTTGCATTGTGCACCTCACTCTTCTTACCCCTCTCTTTAACTCTCCAAGCTGGGATCTCCTCAGCTGCCCTCTGTTACCTTTCCCTATTCCTTGCCCTGATTTTCTTGACTCTCAGCTTCCAGTGGCCTTTGTCGAGGCCCTTCCCATCTCAATGTGCCTTGAAGCTTCCAGGTCATGGGAGATACTGCCTGGGACAGGTTAAGTGCTGGCCTGGAGGGAGAAGAGGACCAGGCAGAGGCAGACTGGGTGGTAGTGGGGCAGCCAGGAGTTGGAAGTAAGTATGAAGGGTTCAAGGGGGGAAAGGTACATGAGAGTGGGCTGGGAGGGTGGTGCAGAGGCCAGAGACACTGTGAAGGCCCAGAGGCTCCTGACTAAGAACTCCGGACACTCAAGGTCTGGTGGCAGGTATATATCTGCATAGGCCCAAACCAGTCCCAGTCAGAGCAGCTGAGACAGCTCAGACTACCAGGTACAGCTTGAAGGCCATGGCCTGCAGCTTGCAAGAGCTCAGTTGGGATCCAGCTGAGGCACTGAGTTTCGGGTGGTGGCCATCGTACAGTCAGGACATGACTGTACAGTCAGGGACTCTTTGCTCCTCTGGGTGCAGAACCCTGTCTCTCTTGAGCCACCCTCTTTCCTAGCTCCTCTGCACCCTCCTGGGTACCAGTGCTTACTGAACCTCTGTATTCCAGGCCACCCCATCCCCTCACAGCCCACTGTGCAAGGCAGCCTCTCCTATGGGATGTGACCTCTGTTGGGGGGCTAACCCAGGTTTGTGTTATTTGGGTTGTGCTGTGACCACTAAGCCCCTTTGTTTCCAGACTGTGCCCTGAGCCTGGGAACAGCCATGAAGTAGGCAGAGGGGTCTGTGTTCTGCCAAGGAGAGTCCTGCACCGCTGCATCCCACCACCGCAACGCTGGATCCCACAGCGGCTCTCTTTTCACGTTGATTCATCTGTTTATTAAACATGTGGATTTTTGATTTGCAGTTTGGGGGCTGTGAAGGCCTGGTCCCACCAGCTGTTTACAATCTACCATCCAGCACAGCCTCTGCGTGGTGGTCACGCTGGTTTGCTCTGAGAAAGAGAATCTTGGTGTCCAAATGTTAGACTTTCAATTCAAAAGTATGTCCTTAGCAGTCACATCTCCACAGTGACAGGAGAGCTTGCACTTCAGGGACAGTACTGTAGTCACGATGCCCTTCCTAGAGGGTGGCCTGGGAACAGCAGTGCTTAGCCAGTAGCCAGCAGCACGAGGGCAGGGCTACCACAGGCTCCTGGAGGGCCAGGCACCCAGGCCCTGGAGCCATCTAGTGAGTACTGGGCTCAGAAGACTCTGCCCCATCTCTGTGGTACATCCAGGGGCCTCTTCCCAGGAACCTCAGTCATTATCCCCACAGAACACAGTCTTTTCCCAATAGACAGATGGCAAATACCATAAGGAGAAAGTTTGGAGCCCTGAAATTCTTATTGGTCAATAAATACATGATAAAATTCATCTCACCAATGATCAAAGAAATGCAAAGCCAAGCAGTAAGGCCCCCGCATTCCAAGCCCACACAGCCCCTACCCATGCAGAGATGCAGCAGGCATTATTCTTTGGGCAGAGTCTCAGCTTTCTACCTGCTTGCTCTATCCTTTATAAGTCATTCCAAAGACGTGGACAGGGTGTGGACAAAGGTCGTGCACAGTGTGCTTTCATTTCCTGGTTCATAACTAGGAAAAATTAGATAATTTTTCCATGTTGCAATGAAGCCTCTCAGCTCCTCTCAGGATAATTAATTGTTGAGAGGATGAATAATGGAATATTATATAGTACATAAAAACTACATAAAGAAGAGGTCTGAAGATTGTGGGGAATGGCTGTCACATGTTCAGGGGAACTGCAGGGAAAGGGGACTGTGTAGTTCCCAGGTGTGGGCGGTTGTGGTCAGCGGGGCACACACTGAATGGTACTTATGATTGATTGGTACATTATATTGTATGTACATTATTTCCTTAACAAGTTGCTTAAGGGGCTGGAGAGATGGCCTAGCGGTTAAGAGCACCGACTGCTCTTGCAGAGGACACGGGTTCGATCCCCAGCACCCACATGGCGGCTGAGAACCGTCTGTAACTCCAGTTCCAGGGGAATCCGAGACCCTCTTCTGACCTCCGCGGCTTTGCACGACACGGGTGCACAGACCTACGTGCAGACAGTACACTCATACACATAAAAAATAAATAAAAATTAAAAAAAAAGTTGCTTAAAATTAATGATGTAAAATGATATAAACTGACTGCTGCCTCATTAAAATACACTTGGAAAAAGACAAAGGAAATATGCTAAAATATGACTAATGGTTCTTTGGAGATCATAGGTATAGACTTTTATACAATGTAGTCATAATCTGCACTGAAGATTTTTACCTAACTTTGCAACCTAAAAATTAGTTTATAATGTAAACAAGCTTACTGAGCCATGTGCTCCTCTTATGACCTGGGCACATGACCTTAATTCCTCAGGACCCTACCATGCCGTCCACCCTCAACAGGATGAGATAGCTATGGATGCACGTATGCGTGGTTTGCATATTTTGAGTGTGCGTGATATTCTAGGCCTAGGGATCAAAGGGCAAGATATTCTGATAAGATAAGGGTAGGTCCTGACTTCCACTAACCCATTTCCTGCTGAAGAAACTATTTCAATACAAAATGGGCAAAGCCCTGGCTTGGGAGCAGAGTTCTGAGAGACACCAGCAGAAACTCTGCAGCTCAGGTCCACTCTCCGCCTTTTGAATGCTTTTTTAAGCATCATCATAATGTCGACAGGATGCAGGCAGTTGGATAATTTCTTCTTTGAAGTTTATCTTCCACAATTGGTATTACACTATTTGAAAATATGTTCACATCCCAGCCTCTGAACTTGAATATGGCTGTATTTGGGGAAAGACTCTTTGCCGATGTAATTAAAGATATGTTTTTAAAATTTATTTCTATTTTATGTGTATGAGTGCATTGCTTGTATGTGTGTAAGCGCACCTGTGTCATGCAGTGACCATGAAGGTGAGAAGAGGGTGTGGACTCCTTGGAACTGGAGTTGTGGATGGTTGTTAGCTGCCATGTAAGTGCTGGGAATTGAACCCGGGTCCTCTGCAAGAAGAGCCAGTGCTCTTAGCCATTGAGCCATCTCTCCAGCCCATAATTAAGGCTCTTAAGATGGGATCATTCTGGATTACTTTGTGGGCCCTAAATCTAGTCACAAGTGTCTTCATAAAAGACAGACACAGAAGTGATGTGAAGATAAGGTGGGGATGGGAGTGATGAGCCACTCCAAGAAGCACAAAGCTGGAATGGGCTGGTTGGGATTCTCTCCAGAGCCTCCTGAAGGAGCAGGGTTTGCCCACGTCTTGATTATGCACTCTGGCCTCCTGACTGTAAGAGAACAAATTTCCCATGTTTAAACCACTTGGTTTATGGGTGTTTGATATGGAACCACAGGAAATCAACAAAGGCAGACAAGCATTCTCTAATAAAAAGAGTGTATATAAAAAGGAAAATACTGTGTGGTGCATACCTTTAATTTCAGTATTTGGGAGACAAAGGCAGGGGGATCTCTGTGAGTTTGAGGGTATTCTGGGCTACACAGTGAGACTCAGTCTAAAAAAAAAAAAAAGAGGTGCAAATCTAGAAAGATCTACAAATGGAAGTTTAGCCGCAGCCAGCGTACTCCAGGAAGGCAAGGTGAGGTGATGGACGACCCACAGCCCAGGGAGCCCCCCCCACACCCCGTGCTTTGCCAGGACCCTGTGGATGCCTGGCTTTCCTTCTCCATCTCAACTTTGTTTCCTTCATAGTCCTTCTCTTAGTAAAGAATGAAACTATAGATAGTTTTAACAGCACACTGAACAGATCATGGTGAAGTGGGATTTATCCCAGGGATGTAAGTTTTAACACATTACAAATTAACAAACCAGAGACACAAATTAACAGGCCACGAAGTGAAAACCTTATGGTCATCTGCATAGATGCAGGAAGGGAATTCAATAGAATTCATGAAAAAACTCCTAGCAAATTAAGTATAAAAGGAATTTAATGAACGCCACATTTAACAGCCCCAGCTAACATCACTGTCCTCAAACAGATGTCATCATGAGGAATCCAGCTATGCCAGCTTGTAAAGGATCATCACAGTGAGCTCATTGACTGTTGACCCCCCTTCCCCAATTGAAAGAGGGTGGGGAGATGGTCAAGAGACCCTTATCTGAGCACCTAGCTCTCCCAAATTGTGGGCACTTTAACCCCAATTGCTTGGGGCCAGGGTGCTCAATCTGTGTACCTACGCTCCTAACCCTCACCCAAGGGTGAACTTAGGTGGAATCATGGCTCAGATAGTCCTTGGGACCATGGGAGGAAGGGGTGGACGTTGCTTACATCTCTCCCAGGAAAGGAGGTTTAGCAGCAATCACATTCAACAGCTGAAGGATTTTCCTCAGATCCAGACAAGACAGTGGCTCTACTCAGCACTCCTCATCAGGACAGCAGGGAATCTAGTGAGAGCAGTGGGCCAGAGAAGGAAGAGAAGACAGTCGGATCAGACAGGAATAAGCTGAACCGTCTCTGCCTGCAAACAATATGATGTCATAGAAAACCCTAAAGACTTCACATATACGAACCCCGATTCCAAAGTGAATTCAGTAAGTTGAAAGATAAAAATCAACACACAATTGGTAGGATTTCTATATACTGATGATAAACTATTCAAAAGAAAACTCAGGAGAATGATCCCTTTTTACAATAACTACAAACGAAAGCAAAGCCTTTATGAATAAGGATAGGCAATAACAGTTTGAACAAATGACCTTCTGTAGCTTTGGTTTTGCCTCAATTTTAATGGTCTGATCTCCGCCTCTTCGCCTCCACCCACTGCTGTCAGCGTGTGGCCTGCCTACGCTGGGCTGTGCTGGGTGCCTTCCACCCATCAGTGCTCTCACTCCCCACCAGCCTCCTTCAGTGGACATCCGTCTTGAACAATGCCGTTCTTCAGTAGCCTCCCTCTCAGCCATGCCTGACTCTCCTGGTTCCATATCCTACACAAGTCTGTTTTCATAGTCCAGACCCAAACTTTCCAAATCCTTACTTTTGACCTCTCCCCTACATGAAGCATGAGAACACACCTGCCCTCCATGCCCTGAATGTGCCTCCTACTGTCGCCCAAAGCCTTACCCCTTTCTGATTGAAATGGTGCCCAGCTTTGGTTGGATTAACACCACAGCTTTCATACCTGTCCTCTCCTCCAGCTGTAGCCCACAGTGTCTCCCTGAAGCCCTACAATTCCCAGAGCTCTCACTTGAACCCCATTCTGTGTGACCTACGGAGCACAGCAGCCATCTCCCTTCTAAATTCCTGTGGATTTTCATTTCCACTTGCTGAGTCCGTGGCTGTTTGGCATCGCCCTGTGTGCTGCCTCTTCCTCACCTGTCTCTCAGTCTTATCTGGCCCTGCATGACTTGCAGGAACTGGTGGTTGTTTCCTGATATGATGAATTGAAGTATGGATTCTTCACATCATGATGCCCGTGCAGGCCACCAAGCTCAGAAAGATCAGCTCAGGTGCCAGGCATAGTGGTGCACGCCTTTAATCCTAGCACTGGGGAGGCAAAGGCAGGTGGATCTTTGTGAGTTCAAGGCCAGCCTGGTCTACAGAGTGAGTTCCAGGACAGCTGGGGCTACAGGGAGACCCTGACTCAAAAAGACCAAAAAACCAAAAAAGATCAGCTCAGGCAAAATCTTAGGAGCTCCTGCCTTGTCGTCTCTCCTCATCAGTCTTCCTCTCTGGACTTGTGCAGATCGCCACGTGCCTAGATCCTGCCATCCTCCTGCCTTCCAGTGAGACACAGTAAGGATAGATCTAGCAGCTGCAGGGTGAGGGTCACTTCCCAAGTTCATTCCAGTGTATTGGCCTGCTTTACTTCTTGTGCATAGTGCAGGTGCACAGTATATGTATAGGTAATGTGTGGTGCATATGTGTGGTGTCTGTGTGTGTTGTGTGTGTATGTGGTGTAGGTGTGTGTAGTATATGTATAGTATAGGTGTGTGATGTAGGTATGTGGTATATGTGTGGTATGAGGGGAATGTATATGGTATATCAGTGTTGTATGTGTGCATGTATGTGGTATGTGTGCAAGTGTAGTGTGGTGTATGTGTGAGTGATATATGTGTGTGGTATGGTATATGTGTGTGTATTATGGCTTAGGTGTGTGGTATGTGTGTGTGGTATGGCGTATGTGTGTGGTGTGTGTGTGTGGTATAGGCACTCATGTGTGGGGGTATGCATGTCCACGTGCTCTATCACTCTCCCCATAACTCCTCTGAGACAGAGTCTCTGGATGAACCTGAAGCTAGGTTAGCAGTTGACAAGCCCCAGTAATACTCCAGACTCCACCCCCTTAGTGCTGGGGTTGTAGGAGTAAGCATGCCTATGCTCCACTTTTTACTGGGTTCTGGGGATTTGAACCCAGATCCTCATGCTTGCACAGCAACCACTCCTATCCAGTGAGTTGTTTCCCCAGTGGCAGCCTGCTTCATTTCTGGAGTTGTTCTGGAGTCCTTTGCACTCTGCTGGAATGCCACCTGTGTCCTTGGCTGTTTCACAAGCATCGTCCTCGCAGTGGAGGAGGCCTTAGGGTTGGCCTCTTGTCCTTAGCACTTGCTTAGCTGAAGGGAATCTCCATCTTGCATCTTCTGGGGAGAGGCCGCACCCCATCACAAGGGCATCTCAGGGCTGTGGGCTGGACCAGGCCTGCAGCAGAGCAGGGTGGGGCAGGGGACATGCCCAAAGGCCAGTGCTGTTTTCTCCTTCTCTCCCCAGAGCATTGCTATGGTGCTATGGCAGGCATCAGCTGACATCATCCTGCCTTGCGTAGACCAGGGCTTTTATGTGTCTCCTGGAGCTGCTTAGAACTCTTAGACATGAAGAGCCGTGAACAAGTGATGGGACTCAGCCACACCACACAGGGCTCTGGGGCAATGGGCGCTTGTGTGGCCTGCTCCATGGCAGACCCTGGGTGTGGCATGGTGGGCGATGGTGATTGATGTGTAGGAGAAAATGCCTGGAGCTACTGAATGGGTGCCAGAAGGGCAAGCACTGTGTGCAGCCTGGAAAGCTAGTCAGGAAGCCTCTGGGAGGAGGAGGGTATGGAGAGACAGAGCGTGGTCCATCAGATGTCAGCCAGGTGGCTGGGCCCCTCGCCCTCTTGCATCCAGGAGTCTTCTTGGTACCTTTCTTCCAACTTTTGAGGGATTAATGTAGACAGTATGTAAGTCTGGAAGAGAGGGTGAATTCTCTGCTGTCACCACTTCCTGGGAACCGGCTCTCCAGGCCAGCTTATCCAGAAGAGCTCATGAAAGTCCCAGTAGCCTACAGGAATGTCTTCAGCCACTTGTGACTTGGGCTTGTTGTTCTCCTGGTCCCTCACATATGTGTTCTTGGCCCTCTGGCTACGGCAAATGCACACAGCTAACAGGGAAGAGCTGGGACCCTGTGTTACAGAGGCTATTTAGTATTAAAGATGCTACTTAGGGATTTTACCTCTATGGCAGGTGAGGGTTATTAGTAAGGCCATGAAGCATTTTGTTCAGCCATTTTTTTGATTTGAAAAACATGTAATTATAAAAACTACAGAGACAGCACACTTTAAAAAAATTAAACATGGAACATTTTGATAATAGTGTGACTCCACAGATACCATGACCTATTGCAAACACTCTTGAAGCCACGTGACCACTATCTTGCAGAAGAGGAAGCTGATCAAAGAGATTCCCATCTACCCCCACCCTTACATGCATTTCCTCTTACTCCTTATCAACATTACTATCAGGACTACTAACATCACAGTCCATGGACCTGTAGGCTTTCAGTGTTATCCTTTGGCATCTGTGGTTACAGTAGTGTCCTCTCTTGGTGGCTAGTGTATGGGTTTGGACAAACTTGCTATGACATGGGTCACCTATAGTAGTTTCACTGCCCCTAGTCCGCTGTGCTCTGCTTGGTCCTTCTGTCCTCTTAACTCTGACAAATTATATATATATATATATATATAAGGGTTATAGATATATAAAATTTTTTAAATTTTATTTATTTATCTATTTTTTTAAATTTTCATATTTTTTATTGATGCTTTTTGCATCCCACACATCACTTTCCAATTCAGTTCAGTCATATATCCCCCTCCCCTCCCCCCACCCCACCCCTACCCATCCCAGATCATGCATTCTGCCATAAGTTTTCGGCATCTTTCTCTTCTTTTTTGTTTTGTTTTCATTTTTTTAACAATAAGCGACAATCTGTGAGTACAAGCATCCTTCATGAAAACCAATTTGCAAGCAGTTGTGCCCAAACCCACACAGCTCATGGGTCCCCCACCAGCAGGGGGGGCTTGTATGTTCAATCAAGTTGATCAAATGAGTGTCCAGCTATATTGTTGTAGTTCACCATTCACCCCATCGAGCCCTTACATTCTACCCCGCCCCCCTTCCGCAGATTGTTTGTTCCCTAGGCTTAGAAAAGGGGCACAGTGGACGAGAAGCAAAACAGTCACTTTCTCTGGAGATGATGTCTTGGTCTCAGTCAATTCTGGCTGTTTTCTTTCAGGGCTGCCAGCTTGTCCAGCATAACCTTTCGATCCTACTAATGAAGCACATGCAATTAGATTGGAGCCAGCTGTTACAGAGGTATTCTCTTGTAAATCGTAAAACGCCTTTTTTATTGACTAATGGACATGGAAACTTGAAAAGGATTTTCCTATCAGAACAAATATAATGCTGAGTCTCCTGAGCTATGCACTTAAAATATATTATACAGGAGCTCTGACATCAACATGGATTATCTACCAAGGAGATGTTGCCAGGGGATCCAAGCCCCACAAAAGGTAAAGGCTCCTTGCCTCCAAACTGGGTATTGCAGGAGAGAGGCGATGGGGCCCTGCTGTGGACCTGATATAAACATGGGAAAGATATATGGAGACCGCACTAGCAATTATACAGATGGTCTCTGGAATGCCGAGAGTGTTTCCAAAGGCCACTAAACAATAAAGCAAAATATGGTCTCCTTGAGTCAAGCAAGACTCCTCGATAGCACCAGCTACCCCTCATCTGCCTGGAAATACTGTGCAGCAGTGGCAGCCTATGTCTGTATATCCCAAATCTAATTGGGTATTAGCTCTCTCCTTGGAGGAATAACCCACAGCTGATCCGCGAGCTACATCCTCTAATGGTTAGGAGTATGTTATAACCTCATGAAGAAGACCCTGTCATATTTAACAGAAAAAAATGTAATTCATGGATTAACATACCATCCAAACATCTGTGTCTATACCAAAGTAACCTACCATAACAATTAGTACTGTTTAAATACCTATATATCTAATTTTATTTATTTTTTATGTGTATGAGTGTACTGTCTGCATGTAGGTTGGTGCACCTGTGTTGTGCAATGCTGCAGAGGTCAGAAGAGTATGTTGGATTCCCCTGGAACTGGAGTTAAAGATGGTTCTCAGCTGCCGTGTGGGTGCTGGGGATCGAACCCAGGTCCTCTGCAAGAGTGGTCGGCACTCTTTTTTTAAAAAAAAATTTTATTTATTTATTTATTTATTTATTTATTTATTTATTTATTTATTTGAATGTATTGTCTGCATGCAGGTTTGTGCACCCGTGTTGTGCAATGCCGCGGAGGTCAGAAGAGGGTCTTGAATTCCCCTGGAACTGGAGCTCTCCTGGAATTGGAGTTACAGATGGTTCTCAGGCACCATGTGGGTGCTGGGGATGGAACCCGGGTCCTCTGCAAGAGCAGTCGGTGCTCTTAACCACTAGGCCATCTCTCCAGCCCAGTGGTTGGTGCTCTTAATCGCTAGGCCATCTCTCCAGCCCCAACAACTATATATATTTTAAAACCATCTTAGCCTTTGCCTTTTCCAGAACATCATGGAGTTGGAGTCACACAGCATGTAGTCTTTCTGGATTATCTTCTTGAAGTTACCTTGAAGCAATGTCCATGACACACACCTGAGCTTCCTCCATGTCCACAACATGTACCTGAGCATCCTCTATGTCCATGACACACACCTGAGCATCCTCCATGTCCATGACACACACCTGAGCATCCTCCCTGTCATGACACACACCTGAGAATCCTCCCTGTCATGACACACACCGAGCATCCCCCATGTCCATGACACATGCCTGAGCATCCTCCCTGTCAAGACACACACCTGAGCATCCTCCCTGTCATGACACACACCTGAGCATCCTCCATGTCATGACACACACCTGAGCTTCCTCCATGCCATGACACACACCTGAGCTTCCTCCCTGTCATGACACACACCTGAGCATCCTCCATGTCCATGACACACACCTGAGCATCCTCCATGCCATGATACACACCTGAGCATCCTCCCTGTCATGACACACACCTGAGCTTCCTCCATGTCATGACACACACCTGAGCTTCCTCCATGTCATGACACACACCTGAGCTTCCTCCATGTCCTGACACACACCTGAGCTTCCTCCATGTCATGACACACACCTGAGCTTCCTCCATGTCATGACACACACCTGAGCTTCCTCCACGTCATGACACACACCTGAGCATCCTCCATGTCATGACACACACCTGAGCTTCCTCCATGTCATGATACACACCTGAGCTTCCTCCATGTCCTGACACACACCTGAGCTTCCTCCATGTCCTGACACACACCTGAGCTTCCTCCATGTCATGACACACACCTGAGCATCCTCCATGTCATGACACACACCTGAGCATCCTCCATGTCATGACACACACCTGAGCTTCCTCCATGTCATGACACACACCTGAGCTTCCTCCATGTCATGACACACACCTGAGCTTCCTCCATGTCATGACACACACCTGAGCTTCCTCCATGTCATGACACACACCTGAGCTTCCTCCATGTCATGACACACACCTGAGCTTCCTCCATATCATGACACACACCCGAGCTTCCTCCATGTCCTGACACACACCCGAGCTTCCTCCATGTCATGACACACACCTGAGCTTCCTCCATGTCATGACACACACCTGATAATCCTCCCTGTCATGACACACACCTGAGCTTCCTCCATGTCATGACACACACCTGAGCATCCTCCCTGTCATGACATACACCTGAGCTTCCTCCATATCCATGACACACACCTGAGCTTCCTCCATGTCATGACATGCACCTGAGCATCCTCCATATCATGACACTCACCTGAGCTTCCTCCATCACATGACACGCACCTGAGTAAGAAGCTGCTATGGAATCTGTTCTGGTTTTCATGTGTACATGTATTTTGGGTTCCTTTGGGTATACACCAAGGAGAGTAATAAAAACATTTTGTGAAAAAAGAAAACATTTTGTGTTTCATAAGGATCCACTAGCTCTCTCCCATCATGGCCGTAGCTCTCTACATTTCCAAGAGCAGTAGGTGAGAGTTCTTATTGCTCCTCATTCTTTCCCAATTAATTTGGGCCATTCTAACAGATGTGTAGAGGTTAATCAACAATCCCCTAGTGACATGTGGTGTTGAGCAGGTTAATCTACAGTCCCATAATAACATGTGGTATTGAACATGCTAATCTACAATCTCCTAATGATATGTTGTGTTGAACATATTTTCATTTGCTTGCTTGCCATCTCAGCATCTTCTCTGAGGAGGTGTGTATCAGGTCTTTTGTTTATATTCCGAGTTTTCAGTCTCAAGAGTTCATTGTGTATTTTGGTTAGTGGTATTTCATTGGATGTATGTGTGGCTTTCTTTCTCTCTCATTCATTCATTCATTCATTCATTCATTTTTTTCTTTCTTTTTTTGAGATGGGGTCTCCCTGTAGTCTCAGCTGGCCTGGAACTCACCTTGTACACCAGGCTGGCCTCAGTCTCATAGACATCTGCTTGCCTCACCTCCTGGGAGCTGGGATTAAAGGTGTGCACCACCATAACCAGCTTCTTTCTTTTTTACTTTTTCCTTTTTTTTCTTAGTCTTTTTTTTTTTTTGAGATAGGGTCTCCCTGTAGCCCCAGCTAGACTGGCACTTGCTGTGTAGACCAGGCTATCCTTGAACTCACAAAGATCCTCCTGCCTCCCAAGTGCTGGGAGGCATTCGCCACCAAGCTTGGTTCCGACTTCTTTCTAAAAAAGATTTTATTTTTAATATGTATTTGCATGTATGTAGATGCAACATGTGTGTGAGTTCATTCTCTTGAAAATGTCTGCCACAGAGTTTATGTGTTTAATGGACTTCAATTTATTATTTATTTCCTGAGTTGTGTCTTTGGTCCTACATCTCAAAAGCCATCGCCATACCCAACCAAGCTCATACATGTTTTCTGGGAGTTTTGCAGTTTTACTCCCTACATGTAGATCTTTAATCTACTAAAAGTTGGCTCTGTCTGGAATTAGTGGGGCTGGTTTCAATTCCTTTTGCTTAGTATTAGCATGATATATCTTTTCCTGTCCATTTACTTTTTTTTTTTAGACTTTCTTTTTTTTTTCATTAATTTTATTTATCTCTGTATGTGTATGAATGTACTGCCTGCATGCAAGTCTGTGCACCCGTGTCGTGCAATGCCGTGGAGGTCAGAAGAGGGTGTCGGATTTCCCTGGAACTGGAGCTCTCCTGGAATTGGAGTTCCAGACGGTTCTCTGGCCACCATGTGGGTGCTGGGGATCGAACCCGGGTCCTCTGCAAGAGCGTCGGCGCTCCCAACCGCTAGGCCATCTCTCCAGCCCCTGTCCATTTACTTTTAAGTGTACATGTCTCTATAAGCTTCATGTAGATAGCACATAACTGGATCTTCTTTGAGGGTCTTTATTGACAACCTCTTTTTTTTGGTGTTTTTGAGACAGGGTCTCCCTGTGGCCCCAACTAGCCTGGAACTTGTTTTGTAGACCAGGCTGGCCTTGAACTCACAGATATCCGCCTGCCTCTCCCTCCTGAGTACTAGGATTAAAGGCATGCACCACCATGCCTGACTTAAAGATGGTTCTTAGTCTCCATGTGGGTGCTGGGAATCGGACGTGAGTCCTCTGCAAGAGCAGTTGGGGCTCTTAACCACTGAGCAATCTCTCCAGCCCCAGACAATCTCTATTTTTAATGATGTTATTAGACCACTGATGCTTCCAGCCTTATTAACAGAATTACAGCAGTATTTGCTGTGTTTGTTATAGTTTCTGTTTGATGCTCTTCTTCTTTGTTCCCAATTTTGTTTTTAGCTATTTTTTTTGTCTGTCATGGTTTTGAGGTTCAGTGATTGTTCTTCACAACCCATACAGTATCTTTCAGTCACCCTGTCAACTCTATGGCTAATGCAAGTGGCTTAGTGATGAAATGCTTCTCTCACTGCCTATTCCTGTCATTGCTGCTGCCCATGTTGCTTACGCAAAAGTGTTTGCATATATATATCTGTGTATCTACAGTGTGTGTGTAAGCACGTACGCTGCTGCTATCATTACTTTAAACAAACATATCTGCCAGATAAATTAAGACTAATAAAGAGGACTGGAGGTGTAGCTTGGGGATAGAGTGCCCACCTTCCTGTCTAAAGTCCCAGCAGCAAATACATTGGAAAGAATAGGAAATATGAAAGGTTTTTCTTTAGCTTCACTCACTCTTTAGTGCTTTCCTTTTCTACAGTGTATTTCCCTTCTCTCTGGAGAGCTTTAACATTATATGAAAGGCAGGACTTGCTTCACCTCTGAAGGACAACACTACAGGGTGTAGCCTCAACGGTGGCCATTTAAGATTAATTTTTATTTATATGGATGTGTACAGCAGTGTGCACACACCTTCAGATGCTAGAGGAGGCTGCCAGATGCCCTGGAGCTGGAGTTATAGGTGGTTGTAAGCTACCCAACCTTGGTGCTGGGACCTGAACTCAGGTCCTGTAGAAGAGCAGCAGATGGATCTTCACTGCTGAAGCCATCTATCCAACCCTGCCATTTCTTCTTTAGCACTTTTTTTTTGGTCTTTTTTGAGACAGGGTCTCCCTGTAGCTTTGGCTGTCCTGGAACTTACTATGTAGACCAAGCTGGCCTCGAACTCACAGAGATTCGCCTGCCTCTGCCTCCTGAGTGCTGGGATTAAAGGTGCACTCCACCATGCCCAGTTCTTTAGCATTTTAAGCATCACACTCTGCACAATCTCTGAGAAATGGGATGTGGTTCTTACCCTGCTCCTCTGAAGGGCAGGTGTCTTTTCCTCTGGATCCACTCAAGCCTTTTCTCCTTATTTTTTACTTTCTTATGGCTGAATTTGGTATGCCTAGGTGACACACTTGGGTTGTTTCAGTTTCTCTTGGTATTTGTCCTGATATTCCAGAAATGGTGGTTTGGCATCTGTCTTCAATTGCTCTGCCCCTCTCTTCCCATATGCCCTCTAAGCATGTGCAACATTCTGTGCCGTTGTCCCGCAGATCTTGCTTGGGTCCTCTGGTCTGTTTACTATTATTGTTATTATTATTATTACTACTACTATTATCTTGGTCTTTGTCCTCTTTTCAGTTTTTTTTTTTTTTTTTGGTCTTTTCAAGACAGGGTCTCCCTGTAGCCCCAGCTGTCCTGGAACTCACTCTGTAGATCAGGCTGGCCTTGAACTCACAAAGATCCGCCTGCCTCTGCCTCTCAAGTGCTAGGATTAAAGGTGTGTGCCACCACGCCCGGCTACCTCTTTTCAGTTTTGACATTTTCTACTGTCATATATGTAAGTACAGGTATTCTTTTAGTGCTGTATCTTGTGCGCTAATCAACTCCATGAGGGAGATCTTCATTTCCCTTACAGTCTTTTAATCTCAGTGTTTCATTTAGACTCTGAAAATTTCCTTTATTTATTTGCTTACATTTCTCATCTGTCCTGTGGTTTCTGCTCTGGTTCTGACCCCCTGACCAGGTCAGTTCCAGCTCTGATGGAGCTTCGGTTTCTTTGCCTGCTGACTTTTTAGTGAGAGGCAGATTTAACAGTGCCAGGCAAGAAGCTGCAATGAATCGTCTTCAATGATGAGATGGTAAGGTGGGGTAGGGACGCAGCATCCTGTAGCCCTCAGAATACAGTAAAGCCAGGCACTCTGGTCCTGAGAGAAGTGGACAGTTTCAGTTCCTGGAAGCTTCAGGCCTGACTGTGGTAGCTCCTGCAGAGAGCCACTACAGGGAGTCAGGCACAGCCTATGACAAGCATCTAATGTTTGTTAAACCGATGGTATTCTTTGCCTCTGGTGGGAACAATGCTGGCTTCCATATCAATATGGGGAAGAACTGAGGGAAGGAGAGACCTTGTTCTTATCAGAATGGAGCCTCAGAAGGGGCTGGAACCTGGAGGGAGGGAGGTGAAGGGGTGGGAGGGCAGGTGAGGGGATGGGAGGGTGTCTGTTTTGGCCAGAACTTCACAGCTCGGAGCAGGACACCAAGGACCTGTCAGGCCTGTTCTTGCTGGGCAATGCCAGCTCAGAATATCCTGAGGCAGATGCTCTGACTCACATTCCCCAGCTGTGCAGTTTGGGGGTGGTCAGGTGCCATCAGGTGAGTCCACACAGAGGCGTCATGCCTGCAGGTCAGACCAGTGCAGCTGCAGCTTGTGACTCTCTGACTCAGAAGGAGAGAAGATGCTATTTGGTTTCTTCACCTGCCTGGGGATCCAGTGTAAGCCACCTGACTGCCACACCCCATTGAGAGATGCAGTCTGACTCGCACTCCAGCCTTGTGTGAAGGCGAGGACAGCCATCAGCTCTGCCCAGAGTTCTTCATTCTTCAGGCAAAGCCTTGCAGGCCGTGGCAAAGGACAAAGGGTTTCATTAAAGTGCTTTGCTGCTTTTTGACATGTACTTATAGGGAGTTTAGGTTCAACACATTTTCTAAAATGGTACCCAGTTGTGTCTGGAGACAGACTTTTGTGTGGGGTGGTGGCCAGCTGAGATGCACAGTTATGGAGGAGATGGGCCAGGGCAGCAAAAGGATGGAAGCAGGAAGGGTGCTTGGCTGACATGGACCTGCGTGACCCAGTCACTGCCTTACAGGTGGGCTGGGACAAGACCCCAATATACTGCTTGACTATGCTCCCTTTGGGGTCAAGCATGGTGTGAGGAGGGTGGGGCACCATGGTCATCTCTCCCCTCTCCTCCACTACGTGGAACCTCAGGTACTAGTGGAAGAATGAATGGTGATGAAGAAACCCAGCAGGTGCTTTGGCAGAGGTTACCAGCCTCAGAATCAGCCCTCAGCCCAGAGTGTTGTTGGATGGGTCTTGCTTCCTGCTGGGAACAATGATGACAAGGATCCCATGGACCTGTTGCTCATATGTCTGTGGCATTTGCCTTGGGACAGTGCCCGGCAAGTATCTGGGAACCCAGTCCAAGGCCACTACAAGGCCAAAACAGGCTGTATGGAATGGAGCTGCAGAAGGGCTTTCACACTGCGCTCTTGGAGACCTGCATTCTGAGGACAGCCCTGGATGCTCAGTAGGACAATATACCCTGATCAGAAAAGCTGTGCTCAAATGTTGAGTCAAGGCACAGATGGTGTAGCCAGTTCTGGGCTAGGCTGTCTCTCTTAATGTGTGCACGTGTATTATTGTTTAGATATAAAGTTTCCCCTACCCAAAATGACTTATGTGCTACAGGCTTGCTTCTCCACTGATGGATTTGTAATCTTATGGAATTATTGGGAAATTCTGGAAACTTTTGTAGTTGGGATCTAGTTAGGGGAAGGTAATTGTGTCCTTGAGACTATGTTTGGACCTGTGTCCCTCTCAGAGTAGTCTGTTCCACGGTTCCCTCTCCACCATCAGCTCTCGCTATCAATGCCCATAGTAATGGAGCCAAGAGACCATGGACTGAGGTCTCAGGAAACAGGAGCCAAAATAAACTTTTTCTCCCTTAAGCGGTTACTTTCAGGCATCTTGTCACAGTGATGGAAAGTTACTAATACAGTGCATGTGTGAGTGTCCATAGGCCCCCTCCAGCCTGGAGGAAGAAAGAGGTACGATCCAAGCTTAGTTCATCTTCTGTTGTCAGAGAAAAATAATCATGACTGAATAATTTGTAAAGAAGGGAGGTTTATCGGCTTTTGCTTCTGGAAATCTTAGAGTATGACACCCGTATTAGCGAGGTCTGGCTGTTTCATGATATGGCATGACAGAGCAAGCTGCCAGCTCAGGGCTCTCTTCTTTCAAAGTTGCCTGTGCCTGGTGGGGCACACTCTCATGACCTCTTCCAACCTTATGAGCCCCTGAAGGCTCTATCCAAAATCGATTTTAGGACCTAGATTTGTAGATAAGGCTTCCAGTGACTGAATTCTGGGGACAATTCAGACCCCGGGACATGCCTCAGCAACACCCGCTGCTCCTTGAGGTGGCTCCTAGGCTTTCTGTATTGAAGGACTCTTTCCTTGGGTGCAGATCCTTCCCAAGACATCATTTGCCCTGAGAAACGGATGCCCTGAGACACCAGTCTCAATGTTCTTGCCCCAAAGCTAAAAGGATCCTGTCTGCCCAAGCACCCCATATGCTCAGGCCCATTTGCTCCCCGTCCAGGGCTGGGCAGGTCTGTGGTTGTGCATACACAGCTTATCTTACTTAAAATCTAGCCCTGACCCTCTCTCTGCTGAGTCTACAGAGGGACTCAGGGTTATCAGACACCTTGGGCTTCTGACTGTGGTGTGAGGGCCGGGGAGTCTCCTTGGTTGCAGTGAAGGCTGGAGGATGGAGGTGCCCTAGCTGTTTCTACTCTGCCTGTCTCCCCTGCCTGGGCGGATCACAGCTGACTCAACCCCTTTTCTGTGCCCTCCTGCCTTGGAGTGTCTCCAGTATTGGCCGGGAGGTGTCTGCTCTCATCCCTCTCCCAGTTACACTCTGGCTGGACCTATAGGTCTCACCTGTAGGATGCTGCTGTCACTGTACTTGGAAGTGAACTTGTCACTTCCCTATGGCATGTCATTGCCAAAATGAGTCACAGCCTGGCTGGTGCTCCACAGCTTATCAGTGTTTTCCTCATCCAGACACCTGCACAGAACAGGAAATGCTGGTGACCCAAGGCAGGCCAAGACAATGAATTTCTAGTGGTGAGACAGCTGCTGGCAAGGGGGAGGTCTGACTGGAGGCCCCTTTCCACCCCCTCGTCCTTTCTCCCTCCCTCCTCTCATTCCTTGCTCTGGAGGCTGGGTCCAGCTGTTCTCTGGCCCTCCTGGGAAGGTGCCCACCCAGGAAGAGGGCACGGATAGGTCCAGGTGGCCCTCTAGCTCTGAGTGACTGGGCAGTACCAGAACTTGCCTCCATGTGTGGTTTATTCCTAAGACTAATTCAAATTCCTCCAAGTGTGTTGACATAGATTCGGAGTGAAATAAAAGCAGAAAGGTTTGTTTTGGAGGAAGAAGGGGTCTACAGAGAAGGGAGGGCTGAGCTCCTCAGGCTGTGCGCTGAGCCTCCTGGCTGCTGGGATATTGGACCAAAATGTTCCCCCAGGACCAGATCCCCCGACAGTCACCTTCAATCAATCCTCCTATGGGGGGCAGAGGACATCATGCCTGCCCATCCTCAGCATCCGATGAATGATGCGCAGTTCTCCTTGGGCCTGAGCCAGCTGGGTCCTTCCCCAGCATCTCCCTCATCTGTAGGTCTCAGCTAGGAACATCACCCTGCCCACTGCAGTACAGAGGGTCTCGTTTCCCACGAATCCTTATGGCTTTCCAGCCTTGATGCCCACTTAAAAGTCTGATCTGCAGTGAGCTGGGCACTTGGAATCAGGGAATGCGCCTCTGAAACACAGAGTGTCCCAGCATGGTCAGCCTATGTCAACTGCTCAGTGTGGAGCTGGTAAATGGACAGAGTCTGGAAGGGGGCAGTTCACCCTGTGCTTGGCAGCAGAGGTGACCCCGTACTTACTGTGCTCAGCGAAGGAGCAGCTTCCCTGAGACCAGTGTGGAGCCCGGGTCCCATCCCAGTCTCAGCCCTGTGCTGGCCAGCAAGCTGCATGGGCTTTGAACACCCAGGGCCATGAGCATAAACCTGGGGCCTCAGTATAATTCAGATGTCCCCAACCTGGGGTTCAACGCATGGCACAAACAGAGGCCTCTGTGGTCCAGAGAGGGTCTGGGCAGGGTTGGTGAGGGGACTGAATGGCAGCTCTAGGGAAAGTCAGGAGCCTCAACTCAAACACACATGAGCTTTGTGTCTTGAAGGCGGTGAGGAGGACATTTGTTCAAATTAAATCTGGGTTTGACTGGATTCAGGCACATGTAAAGTAGAATTGGGACAACCATCCAAGCACCTTCAGGTCTGTGTATAGCTAATCCATGAGGTTGGACAGGTCATTACTGGGGTCTCCTTTATAGTGGTTAGAAGGTCCTCTTGCCTGATGTGAATAATAGGGTACATAAAATTTCAATGTTTTATTTATTTGTTTGTTTGTTTATTTATTTACTTACTGTGTGTGTGGGAGCACGTATGCATCACAGTGTGCATGTGGACGTCAGAGGACAACTTGCAGCAGGCAGTTCCCTCCTTCCACCCCTTGGGTCCCTGGGATTGAACTCAGGTTGCAGGCTGGTGGTAGGGCCTTTTCAAAGCAGGGAGAGGTTCTGGCTTACTTCTGTTGTGTTATCTTTTCCTGGGGAAACACATATCTACTCACTCCAGATAAGCCACCAACCAATAGGCCACAGCATACTTCTACCATTTGGCTTATTTATAGGTACACAGTGAGGGGTTATTTATAGAGGTGTGAGTGACCCCCAAATAGCTGTATCACCATAAAGTTCAACCCCAGCAATGATGATGACTGTTCTGTGGGTACATAGGTAGAGTGGCCCTTCAGTTAACCTTCCACCCTCTCTATACCTTAGCACCCCAAGACCATGTACAGCTATGACAGGATTGCATATGACTGGGTGTGGGGCTGCTCCAGAGAATATGGATAAATGTCCCCTCTCCCCAAGATGAAGAACAGAAGAAAGACTAAAGTAATGATAGCTCTGACATCCAACTTGGTGAACCAATGAGTTTACTGGTTACTTGTAGGAGCATGGATGAGGGACTGAAAGGCAGCTGCGTCATCTAGCACCCAACCCAGCGTGGGTGATGGCTCAGCAAAGCTGCCACTTTGGACTCTGTACAACTTGCAGGCAGTGTGGCAGGTTAAAGAGTCTCCTCTCCTTATATAGCCTTAGTGGGGGGGGGGCTTGTGAATCTCATAAGCTTTAGGGACTTCCTGAGTCTCCTGAGTTGTTTAATTCCTGAGGCTCAAGGAGTCTTCCTTTAGCACTTTCCGAATCTTAATGAGCTTCCCTCTGCAGTGGAATGTTCCAATCAGGAAAAAATAGCTACATAACAGGGGCACAGGCGAGAAAGCCTGCTTAGCCAAGGGTCTGATAATCCTCCTCAACTCCTTATATGAGGGGCCATTAACAGGCCTAATCTTGAGAGTCTCTTAGTGGGATTTCATAGCTGCTCTGATTATAACGATGGCTGTTAAGCCTATGCTTTGAAGAAAAGCTTCCTTTTAGCTGTGTGTGCTCAAAACCCAATTCCTGAGCGATGGGGATACACCCAAGTCCTCCTGAAGGCTGGGCTTTCGGGTTGGTGGGTTTCCTTGGCCATAACCTGGCCCCCATTATGTGTACCTTCTCTTTTCCTCTCAAGAAACAGCCTCCTCTTATTACAGCATTCCCAGCTAGTGGGGGTGTGTTATGGCTGCCAGATAGACTGGGAGGCTGTGGTGGGGGTATTCTTGCTTTGTGTTTCAAGTGGGGACTCCAGTGTTGCCCTTAGAGAGGTGCTTCCCTGGTAGGCACTTGGGTGCCTGTATCAAGCAGCTTTGAGAGCAACTTCAAAGGAAAGATGGGCAATTGATACATGTGTGCAGGTAACTTCTCATCTGCAGAGCTATTTGGTGAAATTCCAACTAAGATACCAATGGGACATGCGTCCTGCCAGACGGGGCTGTGATGTGCTGTGGGAACCTTTCAGGGGTAGCATGGGTACAAAAGGCCACACAAGACATGATCAGCCTGGAACTTGGCCCTGCAGAGAGCCAAAGGTCTCCATGGGAGGACAAATATCCTGGTCAGCATCATTGCTGACGGCAAAATGACATCAGGCCGGAATTCACAAAGCCTGTGGGTTCTGGTCAATTTGTCAGGGATGAGTTCATGACAAGCAAGTTCATGGGACACTCCAGTAAGCCTGGGGTTCAGCTTTGGTCCTCAGGTAGGACTAGAGCAGCCTGGAGCAGGGAGACTCTTGGCATGTGGTTGCCTTGAGATCTGGCCTCATCCACAGAGAGACCTACTCAGCCAGGGCCAAACAAGCCTCCATGTAGAAAGTGTTCATTTCTGGGTCCTCAAGATGTCCCAGGCCCAAAAGAAGTCCTTGAACAATTTGAGAAGGGAAGGGTGGAGAAACAATTTTAATCCAGAGCCTACCCTTTCTCCTTGAATTTGTGATAATTTGGGGTAGTGGATTGGAGTTGTGTCTACATCTGCTCTGAAGAACAGAGCTGGGAGCTTCCGTGCAAGATAGAAACATGAAAAAAAAATATGTTACTGACACCAAGCTAAAGCTCTGTTTCCAAGCAGAGGCACGTCACACAACCACAGAAGTTGTGATATCTGGGAAAGGTTGGTTTTGTGTTTCTTTTCACAGACATTTGTGTGACTGTTTCTGCTGGAGACGACATAGGCCGTTTCCCCGGGTGCGTTCCCAGGCACTGGCTCATCACTGCTTCTGCCCACCTCTCCCTGCTTGGATTCTGGGGCTGTGCTTTGTCCTCCAGTCAGTCCTGGGACCCGCGGTGTTCAAGGTCACCCTTCTCCTTTTCTTCCTAACAGGGTAAACTGGAGCTGATGGAGCATCCATGAGCATTGCCACGTTTGGGGTCTTTCTTGTTCCTGGCCTGTGATGCTGTCACTGTCTCAGGCCTCAGCCTCAACCTCCTCATCTTGTGCTTCTACCACCAACACTCACGAGATGTTTAGGGGACAGACTATTGCTCTGGGTAACTGTTTTATTTTCCATTGCTGTGATAAACACCCTGACAAGAATAGCTGAAGAGAGACAGGGTTTCTTTTAGCTCAGTTCATGGAGGGGAAGTCAGTGAAGCAGCATCTTGAAGCAGCTTGTCACACGACATCTGAGTCAGAAGAGGGCAAGGAATGCATTCTCAGCTCCCTTTCTCCATTTTATGTAGTTCAGAATTCCTTTCCCAAGAAACTGTCCCTCCTACCATTAAGATGGGTCTTCTCACATTGATGAACATCACCTCTATCATCTGCACAGGCATGCCTAGAGGCCCATTTCTAGGCAATTCTCTAGAGTCCTTCAAGTTGACAACAGTAACCATCTGACAGAAAATGCATATCTCTTACTTTCCACACTTGACAGTGGCAGTATTTTTGGTTCACATAAATGGATGTTGAGACTCGAAGGGCATCGACAAATTGCTCAGAGCCACATGGCTATGGAGAAATCGAGCTAGGGTTTGGGCCAGGGATGTCTGTCTTCAAATTCCAGACTTTCTCCTGCTTGCTGCCATCTTCTGTAGACCAAAAGCAGTGACTGCAGCCTCAAAACGCACTTGCCCATTTGACCCCTGTTCACTGCAGCAGCCACACAAACATCCAGGCTGGCAGCTTCTTGGCAGAGTCCTGGGGGTGGAGGACATACAAGTCTCCTGACAAGAGTATGAGTTTGGGCTCAGGAGCAGGGCCCATTCTGCTTCGAGATGATCTGGCTGGTCTGGTCTGAAATCAAACCGGTGTTGGCAGAGACTCAGACACCATGAAGGTTAGCTCAGGGCAGGGTAGTGGTGTCGGCAGCCGTGATCTAGCCTCCTGGGTGTTATGTTCCTTCTTGGCTCACTTCTGTCATTGTCTCTGTCAGCCTCACTCCCTTCCTTCATAACAGGATGGCAGACAAAGCAGCTGCCCTGGGCTGTTCCAGCCCTGAAAACACCAAGATAAGCCCCTGAGGCTGAAATCTCTGTGACTGTAAAGTGTCCACTCCCGATCTTGGACCCCGAGATTTGCATCCCCATTCTATGCCTTGGTTGGGCTCTGCCAACATCGTGGGCATGTTTCCCTATCTGAAGTGTGGCTGGGTCTGTCACCCATAATGCTTCCTTACATTAGGAAGCCTTTTCTATCTGGAGGTCATTATTGACTGACCAAACCATCACAGTTCTCAGTCTTGTGAAGGATGGACTTCTGGAGCCCTGATTTTCTCTCAATTCTGCTGCACACGTGTTTGTTCTTTTCTAGTTTAACTTTTTTTTTCTCAAGGCACTTTATCAAGCACAGTAGAAACAACCAATCTGGTGATATTTTGCTTGGAAAGCTCTTTGTAAAGCCAGGAATGCACTAGGTATGCTTCCTGTTTTCTGTTATTGTAGGCAGTTTTTGTGATTTTTTTTAAAAAACAATTACATAACACAACTTGCCATTTCCCAACTTCTGACATCAGACTCTGTTCTAGTTAGCTATTGCCGCAATAATGATGTGTAATGATGTCCCGCTGGTCCTCCTGGCTTCCTGCTCCTCTCGCTGGATCTCAGAGCAGAGTCATTTCTCATCCCCCCTTCTGGGACCCTGTGGAAGATGCAGCAGCTTGCTGGAGCATTTCCAGGGTGGGGATGGCCAGAGGGTGAGAAGTGTGTTCTATTTCTGAGACCTGTGTTTAGTATGGCCCCTTGTCCCTTCAACCACATGCCAATGGTTACAGCAATTCCCATACCCACCGGTGGTACCAAGGATGGGTGGAAAGTAACATTCTGCTGTGTCAGGGACTGAAGGATTAGTGCAAAGTGAAGACAAGATGATCTGTCCTGTTCCCTCTCTAGAAGGACAGAGCTTCAAGCTAAGCCAGCCGAGCCACCCACAGGCCCCGTGACCTATGGCTACTCATCGGCTTTCCTAGAGCTTTGCCTGACATGAGGATCATGTCTCCCCAACACTCAGGATAGACAGGGCCAGTTTGGGAAGAGGTAGCTGGAAGACTGACAGACACCACTTCCTGGCCATCTCCCTCCCTCCATCTGGACAGGTGGAAGGAGGCAAATCAGCATGGCTTTCTGTATGGAGTGTCCCATCTGACAGGATGACCCTGGGTGAGTGGGTTGGTGAAGGGACAGCTGGTGCCATCAGAAGCTAGGAGATACAGGAAACACCCTCCCCTATCCCTGGTCCCCTGAAGGGAAAGCAGGGCCTGATCACACTTCTATGTTGACTTTTGGGCAACCTGAACTGTTAGAGAAAAAATTTCTGTTGTTCAAAGTCAGCCAGTTTGTAGTGATTTGTATGGCAGTTGTACAAATCTGACACACCACAATATTTACACCAGGAACTCTATGTGGTAGCTGTTGGATACCCATTTACAGATGGACAAACAAAGGCTTAAAGTTTAGATAATTTGACCCCAGCATCATCTAGCCTGCACCTTACACATTGCTCTTAGATGGTCCATGGGCAGAGAAGAGTGCTGAAGAGGCAGGAGAGAGAGGCTGAGCTGCTGCATCAGGGGATAATAGAGCGAAGTAGTAAGAACAGCATTGCCTCACCTAGGCTGTCAGTCCTCAGAGAAGCAGGGCCCAGGACCCAGTGTGTACGTGCAGCCTGCTGGAGGGCCCCTCGAAGCTGCCGTTCCCATTCCCGGCCTCTGCAGTCAGCAGAACCCCCCCCCCATTAGTGGATGGGGCCTCTGAGAGGCAGTTCTGCTCTTATCAGAGAGCCCCAAGTCCTGGTCTCTCCTAGCGGCTGGGGTGGGGAGTCAAGAGGACATGTCTGGGGAGTGCAGAGCCCCAAGCTCTGTGCCTAGCCATGGAGCACTCCAGATGGAATTTGTTCTGGAGTGCCTGCTGACATTACCGTGGAAGACACAGAGTGGAGACAGTGTCGTTGTCCACCGTCATCACCTCTCATGGCTGTATCTTGTCTCCTATATTTTTGCTTTTTTTAAAAAAATATATTTTTATTTTATGTGTATGAGTATTTTGCTTGCATGTGTGTAAGTGCACCTTATTCACACAATACCCATGGAGGTCAAAAGCAGGCACTGTATCTCCTGGAGTTACAGATGATTTTTAGCCATCATATGGGTGCTGGGAACTGAACCTAGGTCTTCTGAAAGATCAGTCAGTGCTCTTAACCACTGAGCCATCTCCCAAGCAGCAATATTTTTACTTCTTAATGGGAAGTTCTGCATGTGCCTGACATAATGTCATATCTGAGGAGCAGGTAGATGTCTCTTGAGTTTCACAGGCTCATGAATGTTGAAGATTGTACATCAAGATGGACTATACCCACACCCTTACTCTTTCCTGAATGGAATGATGAGGCTTGTGATATTTATTTACTAATCTATATGCTTTTTAGGTTATTTGGTGATTACGTAGCCCAGGCTGGTTATGATCTCACAATCCTGCCTAAACCTTCCAAGTGCTGGGAGTCTAGGGTTGTGACACCACATGGTGAGATTTGGGACTTGAATTGATTACATTTAGACTTTTGTGAACTTTTACTTCATGTTATAGCAGGTTAGAGTTTTGAAGAAGCTGGGATGGCATGAATGCATTTTGTATGTGTGATGCTTGTGAAGTTTAGGGGGCCACAGGGCAGACCGTGATCAGCAGAATAAAGGCTCTCCAAGAAACCATACTAATCCCCAAACCTGGGACTATGCTGCAAAAGTGGTTTTGCAGATGCCACTGAAAGAGGGAGATGATGAGGTGGACCTAAGAGAGTCCCTATAGACTTAAAAAAATCTTTTATTTATTATTTTTTAATCTTATGTGTCTGAGTGTATTGCTTGTATGTAAGTGCACCCATGTCATACAATGTCTGCAGAGATCAGAAGGGGGTGTCAGATCTCCTGGAACTGGACTTAGGACTGTAATTAGCTGCCATATGGCTGGTGGGAATTAAACCGGGGTCCTCTGCCAGAGCAGCCAGTGCTCTTAAAAACTGAGCCATCTCTCCAGTCCCGACGGACATTTTAATAAAAAAAAAACAAGCCAGGAATGGTGGCCCACACCTTTAGTCCCGGCATTTGGGAGGCAGAGATAGTTGAATCTTTGTGAGTTCTAGATTAGCTGGAGCTACAGGGAGACCCTGTCTTTAAAGGACCAAAAACAATAAAATAAGACTGTTGGCATCAGAGAAGAGGTGAGGGCAGAAGATTGGATCAAAGGGACGAGACCAACATGTGAAGACCGAGGAACACTGGAGCTAGAGCACAGGCAGTTCCAGAAGCCAGGGATGTTCAAGATGCAGTTTCTGCGCAGACCTCCCGGAAGGAGGCTGATCTTGCTGAATCCTGACTTTTCCCAGTGAGGCTGGTTTTGGAGTTCTGTTCATAACTCTAAGATACCACCTTGCGTTGTGTGAAGCCACTAACTTCGTGGCACTTTGTTATAGCAACAGCAAGAAAACAATACGGGGCATAGGAATGGGAAACTGAGGGATGGGCAGGAGCCGAGGGGAGGAAGAAGCCGCTCTCTCCAGAGGATGATCAGCAGAAAGCACACTGGGAACTGACGCCCAGGCTTGGCAACTTGGAGGACTGAGGAGCCCAGCAAGAGCATTTTTTGAGGAATGGAGGAGGCGAATGTTCGGGAAAGGACTCAGGAAAAACTGGAACAGTGGAGATGGCAAGACTGTCTTCTTTACTGATCCTAGTAACAGGCAGAGCCGGGCAGGGGTTGAGCCCTTGGCCTGCAGGCCTGCCATGCTGACCCACTTAGGCCACGGCTGCCGTGGAGTGACCCAGCCTGGAGAGGACGGCTCTCCTGTTCCTGAGTCAGGGCAGCGCTAGGTCTGGCTGGATGCAGAGTTGGCCAGAGCTAGGAGGTGCCTGGAGGGAGCACATGAAAATTCTTCTCTGATTGCTTCTATTTTCTCAGTGAAATGAGAAACAATCATCTCTTTCCCACTTGCTAAATGTGCTGAGCAGGCTTGAGGGATGCATGAAGTGCAAGAAGCAACGGTGATGGTTGACATGCAGCTTCAATATTGTTTGGTTGGAGGAATAATACACTGCCCAACCAACTGGTTTTAAATTAGACAAGCAGCCTGGAGCCTGCCTGCTGCTGGAGAGCACAGCCCAGGGCTCTGTTTGGAGTGGGGCTCTCAGGGTGCTGAGGTCAGCTCTGTTTGACATTCCTGATGTGTGAAGGGCGGCTTAGAACAACAGCGCAAGCCATGGGCGTGCAGCTCCCTGGAGCTGTTCCAGGGGCCCTGCCTGAGAAATGTTTCGGTCTAGAGATTCCTCCCCAATTTTAAACATCTGTTGGTGCTTGTGGAAAATAAGGTTGGGATTGTTTTGCTCACAGCCCTGAAAGTGCCTCACACTGTTTGTGAAGCTGGTGATGTACACTGCACACTGTGGCCCAAACTGAGCCGCTCGGCCCTGGCCAGGCCAACAGGGTCCCACCTGTCTATTCGTTGGTGCAATTCAGCCGTCCTCAGAGATTATGTGAAAACTGAAAGACAGAGGAATTTGGGGGTTCCCTGTGGTGAGTTGTATCAGCATCCATGGGCTTGATACATCTGTACATTCAGATGCATTCTGCCACATGCTCAGTGTTTCCCCGTGTTCTTGTCTGCCCATCTCTGCAGAGTGCTAGGGTGGGCCTTCTTGTTTCTCTCCAGGTGCCCCCAGTACATGTCAAAGCAAACTCTTCCCTAAGTCTCATTCCACACCTCCAGTGGGTCAGATGAGTCACAGTGCTGCATTTTATTTTGTTTTCTTTTTTTCAGTCAAGCTGAGGGGCAGCTTGGAGTCCTATTTCCTCTGGGATGGCGGAAATGTGAACCTTGGGGCATTGCATGGCACCTTGCCCTGATCTAGAAGGACTTTCTAGTTTCTGTGCCTCTGCTTCCCTTTTTCTGGTGTCTTCTCTCTACAGATTCTTCAGATGCCCTCGTGGAAGCTGCTGCCTGGCCCTGCTGCTGTACTGGTCTGAGCTTCACGGGATTCCCTGCTCCACACTTGGCTTCCTCTCTGACTGGGACACCCTGAGAAGCAAGGCCGTCATTCAATGTTGTCCAACACTTGGACAGGTAAGAACAAGAATGCAGAGAGCAAGCTCTGCCCCCCCCCCACAGCGATTGCAGAACTCTCAAAGAGGGTCGCTCTGTGCTCACTGTGGTACCCTACAAATAAGTCACTTTGGGAATGAGGAAGTTGAAGTCTGGCTGTGTGTTCACCTGGTCAATATCAGCAGGACAAAGACCATGTTTTCAGTCTCCACATAGCCGTTCTCCGACTTTACAGAATCTTGACACCTACATCTCTCTTCCTGCCTGTCTACAGGCCATCACTCTTTCACATGTGTCTCCTTCCTGCCCATCTGTGGACAATGCATTGAGATAGTCACCCTCACCCTATAGTCCTGTCCCTCCCTGACTAGCTGTCTCCTGGAATCAGGGCCTCCCTATCAAAGGCTTTCACTTTGCTTCAGCATTTCCTACACTCATATAAACCCCAAGCCATGAGCCATGCAAGTAATTAAAATGGCACCTTGGCATGGAGGTGGTTGTTCTGCTTGGGGGTAGAGCAGTGTTTGCTGAAGGAGGGGAAACTGGTTTCAATGTCCGCACCAGGAGGATATTGAAGGTCTAGAAGAAGGGCCAGGAGGCCAGAAGAGGGTCTCAGCCACAGACCCAGGTTCATGCTGGGTGGGGCAATAGATGGACTAGGACACAGCACACAGTGACCTTGACATCTGTAGATCAAAGCTCCTGCGTCAATCTCATTCCTGGGCAAGACCTGTCCTCACTTTCCTAGACTTCTCACTCATCCTCTGTCCAGGTGATCCTCTCAGCCATGGCCTGCCTCCTCCTGCATCCTGAGGTGCCCAGGCCACAGAGAACCATTCTGCCTAGTAGAACCATTGTAATCCAGCCTGCTCCACACCAGTACTTTGTCCATCGGAGAAAAGTAAGGCTTTCTGGGATCAACACAGAATCTATGGAGGCTTTGACCAAAGGGGTGGTGACACTTGCCCAGTCTGAGAACATGTCTGCAGCAAGAAGAGTCTGGTGTGCTGACAGAGGGAGGAGTTGGACCTGGTGTGGGGACACACACCTCTGAACTTTCATAAGAACTTTAGTTCTACAGATATACCCTAGATTAGTTCTCTTGCTGAGACTGAACATTCTAGACTGGCTCTTGGTTTCAGAGTGGAGAAGCAAGGACTCATCAGATGCAGGGTACCAGGCAGCCAGTCTCCCTTGGTATCGTTGGCATTTGGCTGGGCTACTGTGGATGGAATGTGGGAGTCTCCACCTCGGACCATGTCAGACTATTTTGATCCAAATGCTTCCTCTCCACAGCTTGCTTAGTGCTGGCCTCTGTTTCGGAGTGCTCCTGAGCCACGGAGTCCCTCCCAGAAGTAGGGTCAGTGCTGGGAACTAATGGCAGGTCCCATGATGGCAGGTCCCATGATGGCAGGTCCCCAGGTCATGCGTTCTCACACATGGCACATGCCTCTGTCTCCATCCTTTCCCACCACCCACTGTTTGGGGATCATCTGTGATGCTCAGACTGGGTAGGCCAGGTGGACTCTTGATCAGAGCAAGACGAGGGCAGGGGTTAGGCTTATCTGTCCCTCACAGAGCCCCTGGCCTATCTAGCTATCCCTTCTCAGGCCCTGGGGGAGCCACCCTGGGGAGCCAGAGTTCTGGATTCTATTATGTATAGGAAGGCGGAGCCCTGTGGCTGACTGATCCATCCATAGGCTCGGTTAGAGGGAGTAGAGCTCACTACAGGGGCTCAAGTGTCTTGGAATGACACCATACACCCCTGTCCCCTCTTTTCACTGTCACTGTGACCCCTGGGGACACAGAGCTAGTGGGCCTGCATGCCTTAGATTTCTGCTGGGAGCAGGCCTGGGTGTGTCGGGAGCCCTAGCTGCTAGGTGAGAGGAGTTCTGAGGTTGAGGACTGGGCCAAGGTCTAGATTTACAGACTTTAAGACTTGCCAGGAGTCATGTACTGGAAAGGATCCAGGTCTACGAGTTAGAGGAAGTCCTGCCTCTGAGGCTTGTACAGTTGTGTCAAGAGACCCAGTCCCAGGGTAGGCTGCCTGAGTAGGTGAGTTGCCTTGGTGTGGGTCATCAAGCCCCAGAAGCCAGGAAGAACATTCATCCCACTCAAGGAGCAGGAGGGGCTTGGGGTGGGTCAGCCATGAGCTCTGCTGAGGCTTCTCACAGCACACACGTGCCATGGCTGAGAGCTGCCGGCTACCTCGCCATGTCCCACAGGAGGCAACGCCCTCTAGCAAGGGAACTTGAGATGTACTCTGGTGGAAGCCTGGGCAGATTTGGAAGCAGTTGGGTGTTTCATTTTGCTGGAATTCATGGCTGTGGGTATGAGTTGGCCACATCACAAGGAGGCCTGGATCAGGACAGGGCCTTGGGCAGGCCCCTCAGGAAGGGCAGGGGGGGATGCCCCTGAGTCGGGCCTGTGAGGCAGCAGGACAACCCCTTTACTTGGCACAGGGCGGAGGCACTCACACTGGTAGGTGCCTAGAGATAGAATTAGGGCACGGGCATCCACGCCTCCCACCCCGCAGGCTTCTTTCAGTTCAGAATATTTGGCCTGGGTGTGCTCTAAGCCTCACTCTGGGGCCTTCTCAATTCTCCTGTCTACCCCCCCAAGTCTTGGCCCCTGGGGAGAAGCCGGGGAGTGTGTCTTTTGGAAAGGACCCCAGTCTGTGGTTGTTCTTGGTAGACATGGACCTTGCTGGGCATGAGAAATCTCCCTGGGCCTTGGTTTGGGGTGGGAAATGGACTCTGTCCCACATTAACCAAGTAGTATTTTTTAAAAATTCCAGAGTCATACTTGAGGCCAGGTTTAGATCCTGCCTGCCTTTGGCGACTCTGGGATTCAGAGTTGGTTTCTCGCAGGATACCCCAGTAGGGTGTGAACTTGCAATGTTCAGATCAAAGGCAGGGGAGCTGGACACCACTTACAGTTCCCTACTTGCTGTAGCAGAGGGGTTACGCGAGCCTGTGGGAAGGAGCACACCGTTTTCTGCGTGGGGCTGGGAGTCACCCTCGGTTCCACATAGTACCTCCACTCTTTCTGGCAGTCCCCACGCAGTCTGGCTCTTAACACTAGTACCATCCCAGGGCAGCTGCAGCCTTCAGGCAAGTGCCAGAGAGGGCTCCCAAGCCCACCAGTGCTCCCACCAGAACGTAGCAAGCATTTGCCCATAACTAGCCATGGCACCAAGACAAACAGAGGAAAAGACAGAAATCCACGTGTGGGAATTCTGCAGAGAACGGGCAGGAAACACCCAAGTTAGTAAATCATGTCTTGTCTGAGGAGAGAGAGAAAGAAATGCCTGATGAGAAAACAGAACAGGATGAGTGAGGGTGGACAGAGTTGTGCAGGCTGGAGATGGGCTCATTGGAAAGGACTTCCTGTAGACCCGGGGCCTCGGTGCCCAAGCCCTGGTTCAGGCTGCAGGTGGCAGTGGTAGGTGTGGGCTGTGAGGCCTGTGGATCTGAGGAAGAGGGAGGCTTCCAGAAGGGCCCCAGGCCCAGGTGAGAGCCAGGGGAGTAGAGGATGGTGATTCTATGTCAGGATGTGATCGGGTGGGAACAGGGTCCTTTGTGTCTGTGAAAACTTGCTGTAACTGATGGCTCTGTGAGGAAGGGCAGTGACCCCAAGCAAGGGGGTTGTCTTTGATGTGGGACCTGTCCCCACAGCAATCCCCACTCCTCCCTTCCATTCTCTGAGATGGCACGCCATGGATGTGGGCTCCAGCATGAGGTCCCTGTGGCAAAGTTGTTGGACTGTGGAATGAGCCATGTTGTTGCCCAGGGAGATGGGCCCTTCAGACCTCACTCCTGATTTATAAGATAGGAGCTCTACATGGCTGCCCACCACCCATCCCCACAGATCCAGCTGTGAACTTCACAGGCATCTGGATCGAATTACTGGCTCATATCACATATAAAATTAGAGACAGGAACTCTCCGGAAGGCAGAGGTTACCATGGCTCATTCTAATATGATGCATGCAGGCCCCCCCAGCTCATTGGAGTGCAAAGGGGGAAGGGAGAGATGATCCTACCCACAGGGAAGGCTGGGCGCCAAGTCGCAGGGAGATGTCCCAGGGTGTGAGTCTGGCTGGAAGGGATGGGGTGGGAGTCCCTGAGACAGCAGAAGGGAGTTGGATGGGGTGTGGGGCTGTGGCCTGGAGAGTGCTGCCTTGACATAACCCAGCCGTCCCTCCTCAGCTCTGAGCTGTCCAGCCTGTGTCTCCAGTAGGCTGACAGGGCCCTTTGTGGTCCAGAGAAGGTAGTTTCACCATGTACCTGTCTACATTCCCTCAGGCAGCTGGACAAAGGACCTGTAGGTCAAGATGGCCATTAAGCATCATGTTCTATTTCCCACCCCTGCCGAAATTCCCCAGGGCCATGGATGCCTGGAAAAGGAAGTACTTCGGGGCTGGCTTCTCAAGTCTTCACAGCATATATGACCTCCTCACAGTCCTCAGGGCTCGCTGGGGTCTCCGGATCCCTGATGACACTCCACATGAGTCACCCTTGTAGGAGGTTTGCGAACAGCAGTACTGATTTGGTTCTATTCATTCATTTTACTGTTTTCATTCTTAGCCTTTCATTTTTCCATTGGGTGTTGGCTTTCTCTTATTGATTCCTGGGAGCGAGATGTCCTCAAGGGGTATCAGGACCTTGTGTTCACAATGCTGACATCGCCACTTTGTCTTTCTAATGTTGCTATTTTCATCATAGAAGATTTAAATTTTTTACATAGTCAAATTTGTCAGCTGTTTCCTATAAGTCTTTGAATCTAGAGTTTTGCCTGCCTTCCTGAGGGAGTGAAGACTTGCTTTTGTATTGTCTTCCAAAACTTATATAATTATGCTTTTGCCCCTAATTTAAGTTTATTTTTGGATATGGGGTGAGACAGAGTGGAACCACTTTCCACATTAAACCTTAGATATCTCGAGCCCTAGAGGACAAAAATTATAGCCTGAAGGGCTGGAGAGACTCTGGAGCCAGCTTCCTGGGCTGGAGTCCAGCCGGAATTGAGGCTGGGTGCTGGCTGGTCGCTGAGTCTAATTCCTTCTTCCCTAAGTAGATGGCTGCACAGAATAAAGCAGTGCCCCCTGCCCCGTGAGCACCTTGGATGGTGTCCCAGCTTGAGTGTGACAGAGCAGCTCAGGTCCAGCCTCAGACTCTCCACTGTCATTTCACCTCTTCCAGCAGAGTAGAGGGCTGGGGAAGAAGCCTGGTTCTTCAAGCCTCTAGGTAACTCAGCCAGTGAGTACACAACAACCTTGTATTTATAACTCTGCTTTCCTGATCCACCCATCTTAGTGCCCTGGGACAGAGACAACTCTGGGCTGCCCAGGGGTTTAGCTGTCTCATATATGTGGTCATACTCAGCTAGTCTTTGGCCAGCCTTGGGGAGGCTCTGAAATCCAAGATGGAAGCCACCGAATCTGCTGAAGGGTTGGAAGGGGCAGGTTTGGACACATCCTTTCTCAGCTAGATAGGGCCACAGAACCCCAACTTGCTACTCTGCTATGTGGAGACACCACTCAGTTGAGAAGGGAACCACACTTACCTCCTGCAGGCTACTCTCAATCCTGGGGGCTGGAGGCACATAATGGCCTCCTTGCTGACTTGGGATTGAGGATCACCTTTCTGACAAGAGGCCTTCGTCTGTCTAGACTCCCTTTGCTGCACTTTTCTTGCACTCAGTTTAGGTCTATCAAGGCTGCTTCAACTTGCACCCACTCAAACCCAACCCAACGGAGGCTCCACAAAGCCTTAGGGGCATCTGTGGACCCCTGGGTCCTGGCCTTTTGCCCTTCTTTGGCCTCTTCCCCCAGTTCACTGTGGTTGCCTGTTAGCCGCTCGGGGGGATGGCAGGCAGCCTCCTTCTGGGTGTGTGAGTGGAGAGGTTAAGAAAATGGGGGAAGCCTGGCGCTCCTGTAGAGTGAGTGCTGAGCTTTCAGGGGCCACTGAGCAGGCCAGTGGGGGCGATTCTGATGCCCTGGCCACTGCCACCCAGAGCACTGACAGATGCTCTCTATAGGTCTTCCAGGCTCTACCCCAGTCTCAAGATACTCTGGCCTGAAGGGAGTCCCTGGGGCCCCAGAGAGGTGAACTGCAGGCCCTCCCTGCCCAGAAGCCCTGCCTACCCACATATTATTGTCAGTAATTGGACAGAGAGTAGCAACTGCTCACAGGAGGACCCAGAGGAACGAGCACCCAGGCTTAAACCTTGTCCTCCATGGCGCTTCTTCAAGGATTTAGCGTGCTTCTTCTCAAAATGGGTCTGTAGATTCCTCAGAAGGACACGATGACTGTATTTCCTCTTTTACAAAATGTGTGGCCTGCAAGCCTGACTCATACTTCTAACTTTATGAATTCTGCATAACTTTGGAGGCCTGGATGGCTCCCTGTTGAACCATAGTGTCAGTACTGCTGACCCGAGCAACGTTGCAACAGTCCTGCATAACGGAGCTCGTATCTTCCTCATATAAGAAATATATAAATCAGTTAAAAATAGTCCTAGGGGCGGATGTGATGTTGCTGTGGCTGTCACAGGAAACACATGAATCAGCCAACCTCAGTCACAGGAAGATGGGGACAGTCCATGATCTCTGGACCCCTCCCAGCTGTTTGGAGGGCCCTCTCCTTACCCTCGATGCAGCCTGCAAAGGTCCAGTGTGGCTTCCGTTCCTTTCAAAGGCTGGAATTACTTCCTGAATTCAGACCAACCAGAGCTGGCCTGAGGAAGCAGGCAGTTGGCCTGGGGGACATTTACATGTAGGCACGTCAGAGGGCCTTCAAGCTGAGGGCCCACACCCACCCTCAGCTGGGAGTCTGTGTGTGTGTATGTGTGTTGACTATAGAGCTTGAGCAAGTCATGGTCTGATCTGTTTGATTTGTGAAGAACCAAGTCCCACATGGACACTTATCCACTCAAGACTGTTGGCACATTTTACTGTCTCAGGAGCTGCTGTAGCTCATACAGGCTCAGCAGAGCAGGTGCTGAGGCCTGGAAACCTTCAGAGACTTGGACTACAGAGTTACTATAGGCCTGAGGGAAGAGGGCCATGGGCTCTAGGGGTCTGGGTTTGGGTTCTGGGGGCACAGCCTGCTCATTTGTCGTTATCTACCTGGAGCTGGAGAACCCTTAGCATTCTCTGACCTCAGGTTTCTGTTTCTAGGATGGGGGTAGAGGAGTCAGCAAAGGGCCCAGGAAGGATAGTCCAGACAGGGAGTTTGCTGGAGAACTGGCTTGAATATGAAGTGCCAGAAAAACCATCACATCTGTAAGAGGACATGTGTCCTAGTTTGTCTTCCATTGCTGTGACAAAACACTCTGACCAACACCAACTTGGGGAGGAAAGGGTTTATTCAGCTTACATCTCCTGGGTCACAGTTCATCACTCAGGGAGCCCAAGGCAGGAACTCAGGGCAGGAACCTGGAAGCAGGAGCTGAAGCACAGGCCATGGAGGACGTTGGTCACTGGCTTGCTCCCCTGGCCCATGCCCAGCCTGACCTCTTATACAGTACACAACAACCTGTCCAGGGTGGCACCACCCATAGTGGGCTGGGCCCTCCCACATTGCTCAACAATCAAGACAATACTCCACAGACATGGCCACAGGCCAGTCCAATGGAGCCAATTCCCCAACTGAGGCTCCCTCAACCCAGGTGTGTCAAGTTGACACTAAAGCTATGCAGCACAACATGTGAAACAGTGCTGCAGTCGGCTGGGCTGCCCTTCTCCCTGGCTTTCCTGGATGGATGGGTTCTGGGGCGAACAGAAGCTACTGCACAGAGGAGGGACTCATGGGAAAAGCATTATTTTTAGTAAATCTCCCAAACAAAAATTCATTGTGATCTCAGAGAAGATCAGAAGCAGGGTTCTTTTGTATTTTGGAGCCAATTAAAGTTATTTCTCTCTAGCTTCAATATTTTTGTAGGTTCCTAGAAGCTTATGGACCCTGTGCCCTGAGCGTTAGGGCCTGATTGCTAAAAGAACTGAGGTTCCAGACTCTTTCTGGAACAGGTGTTTCCAGAGGGAAAGAGACCTCAGGCTTGCTCCCTCAATCTGACCTGTAGCGAACACATGGGCCTAGTCCCATGTGCATGTGTGTTCATGGACTCACACAGCCTACACGTGCACACACCTGCCTATGCATCTGTGCACAGATGCACAAGTATACACTTGTGCAGGCAGACATGCTCAGAGCAAAGTGCCCACAGTGTGCACACATTTGACTGCACATGGCCTGGCCCATGCTCACACCCTCACACAATGTAAGGATACCAGAAAGTGGTTCATTTCACTGTTTCTCAAGCCCGCTAACCTGGCATTTAGCCCCAGCAGGTGCACACTGGCTATTGGCCATATGGGTGAGCATGGTTTTAGAGTAGGCCCCTGCTCTAACTTGGCAGTAAGAGAGCGGAACCAGTGTGGTTGAGGCTAAAGGGGTGGGCTCAGAAGGGCTTGGGCTTGGATCCTGAGTCCTTCTTTGTGCCAGAGACCCTGCCACACGCCCTCCTAATCAGATCATGGGATGTACACTACTGCCCCTAGTCTCCAATGCAGCTTGCTCTGTAGCTCTGCCTACCACACCCAACCCACACCTTCATTGGCCCTGCTCTGTGGTCCCAACCACCATGGCCCCTCTCACCCCCTAATCCTCCTGTCCCATGCCCTCCTTACCACTCTTAGACCCTTTTCTACTCCCTTCAAGCCTGCCCACTCAATCTCCACCTCAGCCTCCAGGTAAATTCTTGGGCTCTGGCCTTTCCTCTGCCTCTCTGCTATGAGATCTGATAAACCTGTGTTTGGTCTTTGGTCCCAGCTCTGGCACACAGTGTAGTTCTTAGATTATACAGTGATGATTGTCTTGTATGTCGATGAGATGGCTGAGTGGGACTTGGGCTGTAGACAACTGTAGGACTGGGCTGTCAGAAAATATTGAGCCTTCATTAGAGGGTCAATCTCAGCTCCACATTTGAGGAGGGAAGCGAAGCTGGATACTGAGTGGATCACTGATGCTGGGTGGTGTATGTGGTATAGATCATGTCCAGTTTAGGAAGCTCCCTTGACTCCCCAGAAAGAGGTGCTGGGTGTCCTAAGGAGGATATGCTAGCTCCCAGATGCTAGCCTGTATACTGTATCAGATCTCAAGAAGCACACCCTGGGTACAGAGCTAGGATCATTTCATTTGGGGCTTGGTCATAGGCTGGACTGGAGTCTCAACATGGCTGGCCTCTGAGGCACAGGGTAAGTGAGGTGCAGCTGGGGCCTTCTGGGGATGAGTCACCTTTGGGCTCCAGGAAACCTTGCCACATGACTTCCACTAAGGCAACTTGGACTTTCTGCTGAGTGTGAGCCATCGCTGCTTCTGTGGAAATGGGGGCACTTGGGGGTCAGCATCTCTGGGCAACCGGGATCACCAGAGATGACACTGAGGGCCTGAGCAAGCACAGAGGCCACAGTAAGGAGGGCTAAGGTGGCGGCATCTCAGCCCTGGCCAGGCTCGGGTCTCCTCTCTGCCTGATGACCTGAGTTTGATCCCTGAAATCCACATGATGGAAATAGAAAACAGACTCATGCAAGAAGTGCTCTGCCCTCAACATGCCTACTGCAATGCATTTGAAGCATGAATTTGTAAGCATGCACAGACACACACAAACAAATGTAAAAAAAAGTTGGAGCAAGGGTCAGGTGTCAGGCAGTACACTAGCCCTTATGCTGATAACCTTCAGAGCAGATGACCTTCCTGAAGTCAGAGTGGAGCTTCATTACCTCCCCCAGGAGGGAGGAGTCCAGGCCTGGTCTACAGTAAGGAAGCTGGGCAACCTGGGTCATGCCACGGCATAGCTGGCATCTTGTAAAAGTAAGATGGCTCTGGCAGCCAGGTCCTGCTCCAGATATCATTCTTTAAGCACTGTGGGAAGCTCTGTAGGCAAATCAGGGGCTTGTACACATCTGTTTGTACACATTGCTACTCCCCACAAACAGGAAAAATGGCCTCCAGTCACACTGTGCACTTGAGAGGAAATTTGCCTGAATACCAAGGAATAAAGAAGAGATGAACCAAGTGGCTCAGAGACACAACAGGAATACATACAACCACAGGACATACACAGGCCAAGCCTGGCACACACGTGCCCAGAGATACATGCAAACATATTTTGCATACATGTTCATATACAAAACATACCACATCACATGCATGTGCTCACACAGAGGGTACACCATGTTACACATGTGTTCATATATAGAACATACCACATTACATGCTCACACAGAACACATACCATATTGCATGCATATGTTCACACAAAGCACATTTCACACTGAATGTATATGCTCATATGCAGAACACAGCACATAACACACATGTGAACACATATGGAGTATATACCACATTACATGCATATGCTTACACATAATACACATAGCATATGACATCATACACATGTGCTCACATATAACATACTACATCACATTTATGTGCTCGGACACAAAGGACGTAGCACATCACACATGCGTGTCCCCCTTTCTACAAAGGGTGGGTGACATTGCTCAGAGAACACTTTACACATGCTCGTGTTTATAGTTATGTACACACCCTTACTCCACTACTGCTTTGTCTGTCAGGCAGGCTGGAGATCATGCTGGAGAAGACCCAATACTTTGGGCCATGGGGATCGAGCTGTCAGGAAGGCCATTGCTGTAAGTCCAGGGGACGCTGACCCTGGTTTCCAGCAGGGGTCAGTGCCCTGGGCCCCCTCTGGTCCTTTGCTTCTGCCTTCATGAGGCAGTGCTAGGGGCTGCTCAGGCTGGTTGAGTACCTGCCCTCCCCACTGTGGGTGCTGATCCTAATAAGAAGACACATGATGGAAGTGCTGAGGGAGGCTGACTCAAGTTTCAGCACCCCTGACACTCTCTCATAGCCGAAGCTCTTCTCTGACCCTGGCCCCACGCCAAAGTTTTTAGCCATGAGGGAGAAATTCAGAGACAGTGTGGGCTGGGGCGAGCAGTGCCGGAGGGCACTTGGCGAGCGGCAAGCACTGTCTCTCATGCTTCTGCAGCGCCACCTCCTGGCTGCACGCTGGACAGGTCCCAGGCTTACATCTTAATATCCTCAGAATCTCTGAAGAGCTCCAGGACCAGTTGGCAGCAGCTTACTGTATTCGGGTTCCACATGGAGAACAAGGTTGGCAGGGACAGGACATGATGTGGACAGAGGCAAAGTTTTGGCCTCCGGTGGTGCTGCATGCAAGAGGGCTGAACACTAGCCCCAGTGACCTATGCAGGCTGCTCTGCCATGCCTGCTCCCCGAGACCGTCCTTCGAATTGCCTTGGTCATGTGGGGTCTCCTTGGGTTACATAAGCTGCAGTGGTCAGCTTCAGCTCTGAGGAAGAGACAGTGAGCTGGACCCTTGTCAGACATGAGGCACTGAACATGCTCTGAGAAGACTGTTGAAATGCTGTGTGGCTAGTGGCATTCCAGGACTGTTGCTGGAAACATATGCTCCTTCCTTTCCAAGCCATAACCCTACCCCTGGTCCTTCATCCTGACCTCATTGCTTGGCCTCATCAGCCCTTCCATATCTGGGGACTTCTGGGGCACGTGGTCGTCCTTAGGTGTCAGGAGTACTGAACAACTCATCAATGTTGGCTCCTCCTGAAGGTAGACCTCCCTGGAGAATGGGAGACCAGTGCCAGGTCTCAGACATGCAAATTCCAGCATAGCACTCTGTCAAGCTGTTTCCACTTGCGTCTTTACCCAACAACGGCTTGCCCACCCCAGGAGAGCGGTTCTCATGGCCTGAAGTCCAGCACTTGTCCCCGTGCTGATATTTCCCTAGAACTTCTCACAGGCGGCTGCTTTGCTCTTGTGTGACTTGCTTACTGGACCGTGATAACCTTTTCAGTCTGCTGGTTCCTAGGGAAGCATCCCTCTCTTGCCTGGGAGACTGCGGCCTATGTCACCCACTCACTCATCTGTTAGAGTGGTGGGTAAGTCTTTGGAGAACAGTCTGCCCTATAGACAAGCAAACGCAGCAAGGCCCTTAGAGCAGGCAGGGCACAGTCCCTTACCTTACAGCTCCATTAGGTTTTTGAAGCTTCTTTCTCTTTACAAATGCTGACTCCGTCGTCAGCTTCACTGGGGCCATGTCTTTGTTCTGGTCCATTCTTTTATTCAATTCTCAAATCTGATGTATCTGGAACTGACCAGTGTGTCCTAGCAGCCTCTCCCTAGAGCTGCGTCCTGACGGAAGGAAGCCAGGCAGGGGCCCCATGCCTCTCTGGCAGAGACAGACAGAGATGGGAAGAGGAGAGCAAGAGAGCCCGGCCGCCTTCTTCTCACAGGCACTTGAGCCGCTGTTTCTTTTCTTCTTCCATGAAACTGGTGGTTGATTGGGAGGCAGGAGTGAAGTCTCCACCACATGATCTCAATGCCCAAGGCAGGTGAGGTGTAGAAGGGGCAGGTGCTGCCGGCTCTGCAGAGTTCTCTCATGGAGGAGGGGAGCCACTTCTCGGTGTGGCTGCAATCCCCATGGTCTGGCCATACTTGTGCTCATGGGAACTGAAGGCTGTGATCCCGGCTCCAGCAAGCTGAACTGAGTGTTTAGGGGTTAATAAGAGGAAGCTGCTTAGACCATAGATAGCAGCAGGTCACTGCTACAGAAGCACATCGTCAGTCATGCCAGTGGGTGGATGCCAGCTTTGTCCACAGTGAACATGGCTTGTCTTAGTAATATTCTGGAAAGCTATGCATTTTTCTGCATCTGAATTTGAAGTTAAGAACCCAAGGCTGCATGAATTCCAGAAAACCAAGAAAAAACATCTCTAAAGGTGGCAGACAAGAGCAAGGGAAGATCCCATGGTAGAGAGACAGCTGCAGAGGGAGGTGAGTCAGGCAAGGGGCAGCCTATGTAGTAGACACTTCCAAGGGGACAACCTTTCTGAGGACCCAGCTCTTCCTCTGGGCTGCTGTTGGGAGTGTTCCCTCCTGTCTGAGAGGAGCCATCTTGGATACGGTCGTCTTTGGGCTGGCCTGGCTTATCTCCCGTAGCCTGCATGGTACTGGCTGCTGTTCCTGGAGGTTTCTCCAGTTAGGTATTATCTGAAACACAGGGGACAGTCTAGGCATCATGAGGACCACTAGGATGGCTCCTAGAACATGTATCAATGATCAGTTTACATGTGCAGTCTGCATCCACCTGTTTATCCATGTGGAAGCTGAGGGTCACAGGGCAGGTCAGAGAAACACCAGTGTGAGGTTCCAGCCAGATCCACCTGATGCTGAGACCAAAGCAGCCTCCATCCTAGTGGGAACACTGGTCAGTCGTGGGGCAGATTGACAAGCCCAGGTGTGTCTAAGGTTGGGGGCTTGTCTCCATCCTTCTTAAGGAATGCAAACAAATCTAGCTGTTCAGTTGGGCAGACAAAGGAATTGAATTAAAAAATCTAATTCTTTGCTGGGCTAGATCGTAAGGATATCCCAAAATATACACAAAGATTCATGTGCAGAAGTATTTATATTGGCTGAAAAATATTGAAACAATAATGTATTTCATGAAACTGAAGAACAGTTTAATAAATAAGGACTCCAAGCTAACTCCAAGCTGCCGACTGAAGTTCAGGAACATGGACATGTCCGAGATAGTCCACCTGAGTTTGAAAGATATGAGCAATCAGGGCCAACTGTGATCCCCTGTGTACAGGGCCCCATTTGGGGGGTGGGGGGTGATGCTACCAAGGGGAGTCTGTGGTTGTCCTTGCTTGTACTAGTTAATAAAGAACAGCTGCCTTCAGTTGTCAGCGATGTGGAGTCCTTTCCACCTGAGTTGTCTTTGTTTTCACATGTCCCAGATTTTCTATGCCAAACATGACTAGCTTTCTGGCCTTAGTGGGAGGAAGAGGACGAGGGTAGAGGGTAGGCTCTCAGGCCAACAGCGGACTTCTCCTCTGAAAAACCTGTCAGAGGCTGCAACAAGTTGGTATCCAGCAGCCTAGAAGCTCTGTCTGTGCAGATGTCCAAGTTCTCTAGGAATCACTCTTCCAGCGTCCTTCTCTGGTAACTCCTGCCAGGATGCCCTGTCAAACCCAGGCTCTGAGTGGTCACTGTCTGGCTTGAGTCAGAAGTGCCTTGGCAAAGGTCTCACCTCTTAACCAACAGAGGCCTAGACCTTCAGCACAAAGAAAAACCCGTGGAAGGAACAGCTAATGGGGAGCTATCTGAAGTGTCTTGTAGAAACTAAGGGCTGTCCACATCTTGCTGCCAGCCCCGCCCCTACTTCTGAACTGCCTTTCTAAAGCTCTATTCACAAAGGAGACAGTTCCAAATGAGCAAGTGCATCTCATTTACTCAGAGTAGAGCAGATCCACCTGTGTGGCTTTCATCAACCCGGAACTGAGCCTGCCCCACCTCAGCCATTCCTTGGCATTCTTTCCTCAGGGTTTGAGGGAAGACGAGGTTTTTATACATGAACAACCCAACTCCTGCGGGGGTGTGTGTTTTTCTCTGCTTTCCCTCATTTTGGCATATACCCTGTGCTGCTGAGTGGAGATGGGGCACATACCATGGCATTGCCCGAAGAGGGGCAGAGCTGCTTGCTGGCCTGTGAGTGCTGGCCACATCCTTAAGCCAAATTGCCCAGGCTTCACGGCATTCTGTCATGGCTGCTGGCCTGCTTGTGGTGTGGGGGACTCTCTAGAGCTGCTGATGAGATGGAGGAAACAGTGCCCCCACCACATTACTATCTCCTTGCTGAGAAGAGAGCTGCTGTAACCTCCTAAGCTAGGTTGCAGTTAGCCACACAGCCTCCTGGCCCCAAGACTCCTGTCTTCAGCCCAGGCCCAAGGGTGGAGGTAGGCGTGGAGCCCATAGGAATGGGCTCTCCTATCACTGGCCAAGGGGCACTCATGCTACTGAGGACAGTGATGGGGGCACTCCACTTCTTGGCATGCACAGGGGACGCACCTGGGGTAGGCAGTATGCTGAAGGGTGGGGGCCGCCTGACTTGGGCCATTCTGATTCTCCTATGCATCTGTAGAGACGACTTTTATTCATGCTATGTCCCCCAGATGCTCTCATGAATTCTGGAAAGAAGCTATTTCATTTTTAAACAGCATGTCACTTTGAACCTTCCTTTTCATTTTATTTTAAACAGTGGCAACAGCAGTTGATGTTTTCATTCATAACTGTCATTTTAATGGAGAAACAGATGCTGTGGTTTTCTGTCAGACAGACTCACTGTTCATTTTGTTCTCTGGAACCTGTTGCATCACAGAGTATGGGATGGACAAAATGTACCTTGTTAGCTTTTAAGCTGCTTAAAAAATAATGCTTTTATTGATGTTTTGTCTATTTCAGACATCATTTCTCAGCTCAGTTTAGACATATTCCCCTTTCCCTTCCCCCCACCCCACCCCAGATCATGCACTCTGCCATAACTATCCTGCTTCTTTCTCTCAATCTTTGTTGTTGTTGTTGTTTAGGAATTCACATTTTCCTCCTTTAATTTTATAGTACTCTAAAATATGAATACTTTCCACTCATACAGAGTCTGAAACTAAGTGGTGGATCGATTCTAGAGCCCTTTAAGAGATTTACATTATAACAACATAGATGCTTTCAGATAAACAGAAATATAACAATAATGTTGTTCACCTTGACTTTCATCTGGGGATTTGGTGTTAGCATCCACAAATGCGGGAGACCATTCACCACTTGTTTTTCTGGGACTGTGTTACTTCACTTAGCATAATGGCTTCAAGTTCCATCCATTTGCCTCCAAAATTCCTGATGTTATCCTTCTTTACTTCTGAGTAGTACTCCATTGTGTAGATGTACCACATTCTTGTCATCCACTTGTCAGTTGAGGGGAATTTGGGTTGGTTCCATATCTTCACTATTATGAAGAGAGCTGCATGTAAAGAGATGTGCATGTATCTTTGCGGTAGGATGAGTTGTGTGGGTATAGACCCAGGAGTAGTATGACTGGGTCAGGTAGTATGCTCATTATGAGTCTTTTTTTTTTTTTTAATTTATTTCGGTATGTGTATGAACGTACTGTCTGCATGCAGGTGTGTGCACCTGTGTTGTGCAATGCCATGGAGGTCAGAAGAGGGTGTCGGATTCCCCTGGAACTGGAGTTCTCCTGGAATTGGAGTCTCAGATGGTTCTCGGCCGCCATGTGGGTGCGGGGGATTGAACCTGGGTCCTCTGTAAGAGCGATCGGCGCTCTTAACCACTAGGCCATCTCTTCAGCCCCCATTATGAGTCTTTTAAGGGTTCTCCACATTGCTTTCCATAATGGTTAAGCTGCTTCTTAAAAGAAAACAGTGACTCTGATGACGCATCTCTGAATGGCTTCTCTTTGGTCTTTTTTTTTTTTTTTTAGTAGTAGTGATGCATTGTGTGTTATCCAGGTTAAACACAATGAAGAGACTGGGGCATTGCCTCACAGTGGGATGCAGCCAGCACCTACCAGGCCCTGTGAACAGAAGCACCTGGGGTGCACTAGTGGCCGGGTGTTCAGTTCTCTTTGCCTTTCCTCTTTGTTCTGCTGTTCACATGGTCTCTGGATGATGGATGGGGTCCGTGCACACGCTTGTGACACGTGAACAATGCAGGGAACAGTGGGCGTAAAGAAGAGCCTCTGTCCTTCCTTCTCCAACACTAACTTTGTGCTATTTTCCTTTGTCCTTGGAAGGGCGCCCCCATGAACCCACCCTATTACTTACTTGGGAGCCTGAACTATCCCAGTGAAGCAGCTCGTGCCTATCCCAGCTCTCTGGAGATATGAGGACAGAGGTGTCTGGCAGCAAGCCTTAGTTCAGCTTGGCCGGGGTTTGAGTGAGGAATGTCCTGCGTGGCCTCACCCACTTGAACACTTTAGTTGGTGGTGCTGTTAGGGAAGGTTAGGGAACTTCTAGGAGGTGGTCCATCACTGGGGGTGGGCTTTGAGGGTTTAGAGCCTTGCCCACTTCCTGTTCTCTCTCTCTCTCTCTCTCTCTCTCTCTCTCTCTCTCTCTCTCTCTCCTTCCTGTTACCAACCAGCCTACCGCTCTTGCTACCATGCCTAGACTAGCCTGTTGCCATGCCTTTCCCGTCATAGTGAACTCTATTCCTTTGAGCAATGAGCCAAAATAAACTCTTTCTTAAGTTGCTTTTGGTCATGGTATTTTGTCCATTGACAGAAAAGTTGCTAATGCAAGCTGTCACCATCTTTTTACAGGTGAGGCCTGCTGCCCACCTCTGCTCTGCCTATGCTGGGGGTAGACCTGTAGCCCACATGGAAAGTCACTTGCTCATTGCTGGGACCCTGAGCCTAAGAACTCATACCTCCTCAGCCCTCTTTCTTGATGCTGTTTTTCTTTGTATTTTCTCTCCCTGAATGCTAAACCATGGTGTAAACGGAAAGTTGTTTCGAAGACTGCTGTCCACTTATATCTGATAGGGCTGCCTCCAACCCCTCATGGACAAAAGCGAGTGTAGATGCATAGGGAAAACTGTAGCTTGGAGGATGCTGGGATGTCATTTCTTTTCCATGGCCCTTGGGATTGAACCCAGGTTCGTGTGCACGTTAGACACATTTTCTTTTTTTTTTTATGACTTAGTCAAGATTTTTTAAAATCTTATATTTATTTATTTTTTTTCACATAAATTTATTATATATTTTTTAACAAATCTAGACCCATGTTCCCGCCCATTCCCCCACCCCACCAGAGCTCATGCATTCTGCCAAACATGCTTTTCATCTCTTAGTCTTTCTCAATATTCTCCATGGGGAAGTTGACTATTTTGAGCAGAAGTTCACTGTTTCAGTCAGTTCTTTGATGCAGTCCTTTCTGTTGTTGTTGTTGTTGTTTCCAATATGCTTTACACCCAACTGCTTTGTACAAAAGCTCAGGGGGCCCTACACAAGAAATACTTAAAACTGGGTAATTGGCACTAGCATCCACAGATGAGGGATACCATTCGTCGTTTGTTTTTCTGGGACTGTGTTACTTCACTCAGCATGATGTCCTCTAGCTCCAGCCATTTTCCTGCAAAGCTCGTGATGTCGTCTTTCTTTACTGTTGCATAGAACTCCATTGTGTAGATGTACCACAATTTCACCATCCAGTCATCAGTTGAGAACTAAATCCAAGTGACCATTTGGGTTGGTTCCAGCTCCTTGGCTATTGAAAAACTGTCAATAAGACAGGCCGTGCATATCTCTGCGTGTGTGTGAGTCTTAGGTACATACCCAGGATGTTATTGGCTTGGGATCGGTGGTTGCAATTCATTCCAAGGTCGTCCAAGGTTCTCCACACTGCTTCCATATGGGCTTGTACAGGTTACCATTCCCACCAGCAGTGATGAGTTCCTTTGCCCCACAACCTCTCCCCAAGCACTTGTGCATCAATTTGTTTTCTTATCCCATAGCCAGGTTCTTTAATTGGAGTTAAGATGAGTAATCTTAAATGGTGTTTGAATTTGCATTCCTTAATGATTAAGAGATTTGACACACTTTCTAAAGGTTTTTTTCTCAGACATCTCTAATTTCCTCCTTGTGAGTTCTCTGTCAGCATCTTTGCTCCATCTATTGAGTGTAGGTTCATTTGTTTTCTTTTCTTCTTTTTTTTTTGAGTAGTTTATCTCTGGAGAGATCATAATCGCTTTGTCGGATGTTCTGCTTGTGAGTTTCCTCCATCTGTGGGTTTTCTCCTTCACTTCCTTGTATTGTTTCTTTTGAGTAACAGAAGCTTTTGGTTAATTAAGAGGTCACTATTTGTCTAATGTTGACCTTAATACTTGGCAGCTGCTGTACTATTTAGAAATTTTTCCTACGCCTACGTCTTGTAGTCTCTGTCACAATTTTCCTCATCACCTAGTCAGAGATTTTGGTTTCACTATGAAGTTGATATAGTCATTGGAAATGACTCTTCATGGCAAACGGTGAGTAGGGGTTTTAATTTTCATTCTTTCACAGTTGTGATCCAGTTTTTGCCAACACATTGCTGAAGACTGCTTTCTTCCTCCATGGCTTCTTGGCCCCCTGTATCAAAATATGAGAGGCTGAATTGTATGTGCTCAAATTATCTGGCTCGGTTTGCTCTTCAATTTTGTATCCCAGTTGGTCAACTATGGTCCTGTTTTTTGCCAGTAACCCAAGCTGTTTATATGAAACTAATATACGCCCTGTAGTAGTGTTTAGAATCTGGTATAGAGATCCCCCCCTGTGTTGCTCTTCAGCTCCAGTTGTTTGGCTATTGGGTCTTTTGTTTTTCCAATATGAAATTTACCCGAAATTCTCTTATTCCATACAGGAGAACTCTTAGGGGATTTGATTGGATCTGATTAAATACGTTATACAAAGTTTGGGTTAAATAGACATTTTACTAAGCATAATCTTTATTTTCCCATCCATGCCATGAGGTTTTTCCATCTTCCTGATGTCTTCTCAATTTCTTCCTTACAAAGGTTTAAAATTTTTCGTGTAGAATGGCTTGTGGTTAGTTTGTTAGTTTTTTCCTAGGTATTTATATTTGTTTTTGAGGCTATTTGAGTGGGAAGGTCTCTTAATTCTTCTCAGTGCTTAGTCTTGGTGTAAGGAAAGCATATGATTTTCTTTAGTTAAAATTTTTTATCCTGCACATTGCTGAAGCTGTCCTAATCTTTCTAAGAGTTTCTGTGCGTATGTTTTAGGCATCCCTTAGTAAGACAATCATATATCATCAAGCAAAAAAGGGATAGTTTGACTTCCTTCTTTTCCACCTATTAGAACTCCTTTAATTTCCTTTTTCTGCCTTATGCCCTAGCAATGTGATTCAAGCACATATTTGAAGAGGAGATGTGACAGGGCAGACTTGCTGAGTTCCCTACCTTTTAAGGGAATGCTTTCTGTCATTCCAAATTTAGGATGATATTAGGCTGTGGGTTTCCTGATATGGTTTTGATTACTTAAGGGATGATCCCTCCAATCCAAATTCCTGCTCTACGGGACATTTAATACATGAAGAGCTGGAATTTTGTCGAAGCTTTTTCATGCATCAATTGAGATTGATGGTGTGGTTTTTGTCTTTTCATCGTTTATATGTATGATATATTTATTATGAATTTCGGTATGTTAGAGCGCATCCCGTGCATCTCTGTATAATCCAAACTTGTCATGTGGATATCTTCTTGATGTGGGTCCTGTATGCGATTTGCAAGTATCTGTAGAGAATTTTTGGGCATTTGTGTTCATTAGAGAGATTTTGGGTCCTATAGTCCTCCTTTATCAGTTGATCTTTGCCTGGTTTTGTATAGAGTGATGCCTGCTTCCATAGAAGGAATTCTGGGAGAACTCCCTCCATTTGTATCTTTCTAAAACAGTTTGAGTATATTAATGATTGTAAGTCTTTTGAAATTATTTAATTAAATTTCTGCTGTGAAACCATTGGCCTGGGCTTTTTTGGTTGGAGCTGCTTACTGTACATCCTTCATTTCTTCATACATTATGTGGTCTGTTTATATGCTGTACCTCTTCTTGGATCGAGCTTTGTGATTTCCCAAGATTTTCAGATATTCATCCATTCTCTTCTAGGTTTTTCAACTTGGAGAGTATATTTTAAAGTATTCCATCTATAATTTCTGGATCTTTTTTGTTCGTTGTTGAATATTTCTTTCTTTTCATCTAGAAGCACTGTTTTTGATTTGGAGTTGTTCCTTTCTTTTTTTGGTTTTAACTGGGCTAGAGGTCTGTCTATCTTGTTTTTCTTCTCAAAGAAACTAACTATTTTATTTTTTTTTTTAATGTTTTCCATTTTGTTTTTATTTTTCATGATTGATCTCTGCTGCTGATAATTTGTTTCATTTTCTTCTGTCTGTCTGGCATTTAGGGTTCACTGTTGTTACCTCTCAAAGTACTTTTAGCTGTAGTTGTTAGATCGTTACGTTTGCTTCTTTCTTGTTTTGTGATATAAGGTGCACTACGAGGTCTAAAACTTCCTCTCTTAGGACTGCTTTTAAGGTGTTCGCATAGTTTTTTGCGTTGTTTTTCATTGTCATTGCAGTTTGCAGGAATGGTTTTTATTTCTTTCTTTATCTCCTTCCTGACCCTATTCATTATTCAAGAGTGTGTTGTTTAGTTCTCCATGTGTTTCTTGTAGGCAGAGCTTGTCCTGGTGTTGATGGTGAGCTTTAATTGCACATGTGTCTGACAGAATGCATGAATTATTTCAATCTTTTTGTATTTGTAGAGGTTGTTCTGTCCCGGGTATTGGATGATTTTTGAGAAGTTTCCATGGGTGCTGAGTAGAAAGTTATCCTGATTAGGATGGAATTTCAGTAGAGGTCTATGAGTCCATTTGGTGTATCATATCGTTTCAGTTTCAGATGTTTCCTTGTTTATTTTTTGTCCTTTGACCTATCCAAAGGAGGACTCAGTGGGTATATTAAATCTCCCACTATGATGTACTGTGGGTTAGTCTGTGACTTGTCCTGGCGACTTGTCTTTATGTTTTGCACAGTTTGCCACCAAGATTTCGGGTCATATATATTTCATAATTGTGAAATTCTTCTTGATCTTCAGATTGTTCATTTGATAAAATGTAATGGCCTCTTTTCTCTTCTGATTCCTTCTACATTTGACTGTCTATTTTGCCGATATTAAAATAGCAACACCTGCTGTTATTTTGTACCATTTGTTGGAATATTGTTTTTCATCCTTTCATTAGAAGGTGGTGCCTGGGGTCCTTGAGGTAAGAGGTGTTTCTGGTAGACAGCATATGGATGGATTCTGTTTCCTAATCCAGTCTCCCAGCTATTCTTTTGATTGGGGAATTTAGTCATTAATTATTAAGGTTATGACTGATAGTTTTGTTGCTTCCTTTTGTCCTTATTATCCATCTGCGTTTTGATTTAGGTTTCTACTCTGCATATATTGCTTTTATTGATTTCTCTCTTCTAGATTGCCTGGGTTGGTTGCTCCTTTCTTCTCTTACTTTGAATGGGCTCACGTATTCTCTAAGAGCGGTTGGTTTTTCCAGACTGTATTCTTTCAAGTTATGTCATGGAAGATTTTTCTCTCTCCTTCAACGATAATGAAATTTTGCTGGGTATAAAGTACCTGGTGGCTCTATTTCCCTTAAACAACTGGGAAGCTTTGCTCAGGTTCTTCTTGCTTTCATAGTTTGCATTGAAATCAGTTGTAATTCTGATAGGTTTCCTTATGTATTGGTGTTTTTTTCTTTTTTTTTTTTTCTTTTTGGCTTTAAGATTTGTGTCTTTGTTTTTGGTCGTAGGCAATTTAACTATTGTGTGGAGGAGTTTCTTTTCCTATCTTGTCTGTTGGGAGTTCTTATGTGCTCTTGTGTTTGTATGTTTGTCCCTTTTTAGTTTGTGGAATTTTTCATCTATTATTCTGTTGAAGATCTGATCAAGACCATTCTCTTTGGGATTCTTCTCCTTCCTCTATTCCTATGACGCGAGAGCATATATATACATTTCATAGTGTCCACAGCTCCTGGTTGTTCCATTTTTGTTTATTTAAAAATTTTTCATAATCTTTTTTGAGGTTTTAGTTGTCTGTTGTATCTTCCAGGTCTGATATTCTTTGTTCGCTTCTCCATTTGCTTCTGAGCTTTTTTCATTCCTTTCCTTTGAATGGATGAGTGTTTGATTTCCTTTTTCATTTCCTCTTATTCTTTAGTATTTCTACTTCTTTTTTGGAGCTTCTCAATCTCTTTTGTAGCTCTTTTGTTCGCTGGTTGGTTTCTTTATCTTTTTCAACATGGATCTTTTCAGTGTTTCTACTTCCTTCCAGAGCTTGTCATTCTTCTCTCTAGGTCCTTCTGAGTTCCTCATTCTTTTTTGTTCTTTAATTTGTTTCTTTATGATCTTGTAGTTCTTAAATATGTCCCAATTGTGTTTCTTTTGATGTCTGTGTCCTGCTCCCCAGAGATCCCACTGCAGGAGTCTCCATAGGGTTGGTAAAGCTTGGCATGGGGATATCCTGCCCCTTTCAGTGTAGTCTCTTCTTCTTGATCCTGGCATATGGGCTTCTCCTTGCCTGTATTCCAATGTGAGTCCTAAATGTCTCTACACTGTGTTGAAGGTTTGCTTGCTTGCCTCTTCAGATGCCTCTTCGTAAACCCAGTTGGTGGGGGGGGGGCTCTTCAGCCCGCGCCCCGGTAACTTCCGCTTGACTCAGGACATCTCAGATCAGTTAGACACATTTTCTACCACTGAGCTATGTCCATAGAGATATTTTATCATGTTTTTTTTTAATTCTACAAATATTTCCTAAGAGGCTTCTAAGGAGAATGCTAATTTAAAATCTATGTTTTTCTATCTCTAGCACTTGGTAGGCAGAGGCAGGCGGATCTTTGTGAGTCAAGGCCAGCCGTGTCTACAGAGTGAGTTCCAGGACGCTGGACTACAGGGAGAACCCTGTCTGCGAAAAGACCAAAAAAAAAAAAAAAAAAAATCTATGTTTTTCTTTCTGATAGACAAATTTTGAACTATTCTGCCATCTTTTCATTTGTATGGAACTCAGGAGTTTTTACTAGTTGGTAGTTTATAAGAGCAAAATTTAGTCTTCATAACTTTATTATTAATTTTATTTATTTCTGTATGTGTATGAATGTACTGTCTGTATGTAGGTCTGTGCACTCATGTCATGCAATGCTGTGGAGGTCAGAAGAGGGCGTCGGATTCCCCTGGAACTGGAGTTCTCCTGGAATTGGAGTTTCAGACGGTTCTTGGCCACCATGTGGGTGCTGGGGATCGAATCCGGGTCCTCCATAAGAGCGGTCCGCACTCTTAACCACTAGGCCATCTCTCCAGCCCAGTCTTCATAACTTTAAAATGTCACTGTTGGCACTTGGTGCATGTTCCTGTTCACCTCCTCCCCTGAGTTCTGGCTTCATGAACGCTGTCTGGATGTGGGTTTCCTGCAGATTCTAGAAGGGGCTGTGGCAGAGTTGGCTGGGTTGGCAGCTGGTGCTATTCTTGCTTTGTAAATACAGACTTTTAGTTTCGTCATCCTCAGCTGTAGGAGTTTTAATTAACCTGAAAATTTGAAATACTTCTTTTATCACTTGCCCGTTTTTTTTTTTTTTTCAGTTAGTTTAGGTTTAAGTCTTCATAGGTATGATGTAAATCCAAACCCTTAAAAGTAGATACACACAACTTAGTACAGATTTGCAGGTACAGTGGCTGTTAGTGATTGTGTTTGGGTTCTCTTTCCACTGTGAGAGTGGGTGAGCTGGAAGGTCAAATGTCAGGGGCCTTTGTTTCCTCAAGCAATGCCCCAGTGGATGCTGAAGCCAGAGGCATGGGGTTCTGAGAACAAGACTCCATCGTGCCTCTCCTCTGCCTTAGCAGAGCTGTTTCTAGAGCTCCTAATTTCTGCTCCAGATGTGGGATATCTGGCCTTCAACTTAAATGTTCCCAGCTACAGGGCTTGTATGGAGGGATACTTCCACCTTTGCTGAGGTTCAAAATGGGCATCCAAAGGCTTTGGCTGCTGCCATCTTGTGGACATCTTTTAGCCAAGGTCCTGGGATGGATACTGTCCTATGACCTGAGGGTGTTAATCCTTGGGCCAGCCCTTCATTTCCAAGTTCATGTCTACATTGTCTTTCAGACAGATGGCTGGAGCCACAGTCACAGAGATAAAGGGACCTCAGCACATCGGCAGCAGGGATTGAGCCTCTAGACACTGCCGTCGGGGTTCTTACTCTCTCTCCCAAGCTTATTATAAAGTTGTTAGAAATATTCTTTAGAGAGAGTTACTCATGGATGCTTCTTCAGAATGGCTAGAATGACTTCAAAACTATTGCAATACGGAGAAAAACTAAATGCCGAAGAGCCAGTTCTAGCTGGCTGGGAAAGTTGGAGGGAGGCTAGAAAAGTACTAAGAGGAACAGAGTAGTCACGCAGGGAAGAGGGTAGGAGGGGTCCCGTGGGAATCGGGATGAGATTCGAGATTTGCAGGCCCACAAGAAGGAAATGAGGAGCCTTGGCAGTATGGGGAGGAGGGCGTCTGTGTCACCTTCAGTGACTCATTTTATAGGCAGTTAAGTAGAGGATGCAAACTTGGGGAAAAGAGGAACAGCAGGTGTCTCACAAAGTTAAAGCTGGGGTGATCAGGACTCTGCTGGAAGCTCAGAGCAGATCCTGGGTGCTGTGCCTGTGTGTTCACATCCACTCTGTTCCATTCTGAGCCTCAGTCTCCACTTCTCCCTTCCTATCTCTCTCCTGTTCTCTCTCCCTCTCCCTCTTCTCCCATTTGTCAGGCCTGGGAGACGTAGAGGATGCCAGGCCTTAGACTCACTTCAGGGAGCCTGTGCTATGTCCCTTTCTTGGGTGCTGAGGGGTTATTGATCAAGCAGCAGTAAAATCTATATTCTTGACTCCCTAGGAGAATGTGCTCCTCTTTCTTGTGTGGTGCTCAGTGCCTCCACCCTGACTGCCCCCCCCCCCCCGTATCATGTCTGCCCTGGTCACGTGCTTTAACTGTAGAAGTCTGTGCTCAGTCTGTATTTTCTCTGCTGTTCTCCAGTCAACATGAGAATCCAAGTGTGACAGGTGTCTGGTTCAGCGTTAATAGTGCAATGTGTGGAGGAGTTCTTGTCTCCAGTGCTGCAAATTCTTTCCCAGAGATCGCTCCCCTACTGTGTCTCCTGCGAGGCTAGGGAAGGAGCAGGTGCAGCCAGGGGGAGAGTAGGGTTTCAGGGTTCATTATCCGCTGCCCCAGCAGCTCTCCTGCTTCTCAGGGACTGCAGCTCAAGTTAAGAAACATCAGGTTGGGGATGTTAGATTAGCCAGGCAGCTGTGATACTCTGGGTTATCTGTCCAGTTGCCACTGTCGAAGCTACAAAGAAATCTGCTGATGTGATCAAAGGCTTCCCAATGAAGCACAGGGCTGGAAAAATGAAACCCAAGCCTCTGTGTCCATGTCTGGAGGTGGAGCTCAACTTTACCCTTCCCCCTGCTGCCACCACGTGGTCGCAGAGAGGAACTGACCTAAACCACAATTCCCTTCAGCCCCACATTAACATTTTTGGGTCAAGTAACCTTTTCAGAATCTGCTTAATATAAGAAAATGCACACAAATACTTTGTGAAGATACCCTCTGCTCTTCTTCAGGCAACCTAAGAATCCAAGTGTGACAAGTATTTGGTTTAGCACCTGAAGGTGCTCCAAGGATCCTAGACAAAGAATTTTCTTTCTAGAAGATGCAAGAATTATGTTTCCAGATCTGGAGCATCAAGTAAAAGTCTGGATTGTCTCAGGAGAATGAAGGCAGAGAAGGAAGGGATGAGTTTCAGAGATCAGGCCAGGAGCATCCTGGTGTTGAGAGATTCAAACTCCTGGCCAGGCTGGGTCAGGGTCACTGTTGGTAGGCTACATCCAACAGGAATCTCTATGTTAATTCCAAAACATGTTTAGGGATTCATATATTGAGAATAAAGTTGTATGCAGGTAAAGAAAAAATATTACTTTACATTCCTACATTATATAACAAGTTGACAAGTAACATCGAGTATTATATTTACTAAAAAAAAGAAAGAAAAAAGGAGAATTATTCAGTTTAACTTACAAATAGAGATTTGGTGCCAGGATCCACAAATGAGGGACACCGTATGTCATTTGGTTTTCTGGGACTGTGTTACCTCATTTAGCATAATGGCTTCTTGTTCCATCCATTTACCTGCAAAGTTCATGATGTCATCTTTCTTTACCATTGCATAGAATTCCATTGTATAGATGTACCACATTTTCTTTTCTTCTTTTTTAAATTTTTGTTTATTTATTTATGTGTATGAATGTACTGTCTGCATGTAGGTTTGTGTACCCGTGTTGTGTAATCCCGCGGAGGTCAGAAGAGGGTGTCGGATTCCCCTGGAACTGGAGTTTTCTTGTATTTGGAGTTACAGACGGCTCTCAGCCGCCATGTGGGTGCTGGGGATCCAATCCGGGTCCTCTGCAAGAGCAGTTGGTGCTCTTAACTGCTAGGCCATCTCTCCAGCCTCATACCACATTTTCTTTTTCTTTCTTTCTTTCTTTTTTTTTTTTTTTTTTTTTTTTTTTTTTTTTTTTTTTT
>VZQC01007700.1:1620121-1634456 GCA_009823505.1 Rhizomys pruinosus | reverse complement strand
CTCTCTCTCTCTCTCCCTCTCTCCCTCTCTCCCTCTTTCCCTCTCTCCCTCTCTCCCTCTCTCCCCTGTCTCCTTATTCCTCTCCCTCTCCTCCTCCTCCCCCCTCTCTCCTGCATCAGGAAGGTAATATGCTCCTGGGTTTCTGGTCCAGCATCAGAGAGGGACTGTCCAGGGCTCTCCCTTCTCTAGGACAGTTCAGAGTCTCAGGAGATCAGAGAAGATCCTGAAACCACCAGCCAGCAGTTCCCTTCCATCTCAGCCCACTGTGAGCCATGGCCTCCTCAGGCAGGGTTCTCTGCACACACCCAGTGCCCTTTGAAATCTGGGTCCAGTGAAGCTGAGTCTCTCAGTCCTCGTTTACTCGGGACCAGAGAGTGTTTTTTGTAATGATAAATATACAGCTGGCTCAGCATGACTCTAGAACTTTCTAAAAATAGAAAATCAAAGAAGCCACAGTTTATGCTTTTGGGTGGAGTTTCAGTCTTTCTGCTACAGGAGACTCAGACTTTGCAGGAAGATGGCAGAATCCATAACTTTTCAAAAATTTCCCTCAGATCCACCAAAGGCACATGTGACCCATCACCCCAGACCTGAAGGGGACGCCACCCTGAGGTGCTGGGCCCTGGGCTTCTACCCTATGGACATCACCCTGACCTGGCAGAGAGATGGGGAGGACCTGACCCAGGACATGGAGCTGGTGGAGACCAGGCCTGCAGGGGATGGAACCTTCCAGAAGTGGGCAGCTGTGGTGGTGCCTTCTGGAGAGGAGCAGAGATACACATGCCATGTGCAGCATGAGGGGCTGCCTAAGCCCCTCACCCTGAGCTGGGGTAAGGAGGGCTGTGGGCACAGAGCCTGCTGTCAGGGAAGCAGGGGCCACTGTGGAGACCCTGAGCAGGGTCAGGGCTGGGAGCTGTGGTCAGGCCCTCACCTCCCCTTCTCTTTCCAGAGAAGTCGTCCCCATCCTCCATCCTTATCCTGGTAGTTGTTGCTGTTGTCATCATTGCTGTCCTGGCGGCTGTGGTGGCTGCTGTTGTGATGTGGAAGAGAAGGAGCTCAGGTAGGGACGGGGAGTCGGAGTTTTCTTTCCCACAGACACTCCAAGTGCAGGGAACGTTTTCCCTCCTGCCTGGTAGGAGCTGGGCCCTGTGTCCAAAAAGACACAGTGGTTCTTGTTTGCTTGTTTTGTTTAAATTTCAAATTTATTATTTTGTGTGTGTGTTTTCCCTGCATGTGTGTACATGTGTGTACATGCACCCATGCCTGCAGTGCTGCTGAAGGCCAGAACAGGCCATCAGATATTCTGGAACTGGAGCTATGGACAGTTATTGGTCACCATGTGGGTGCTGGGAACTGAATCTGGGTCCTCTACAAGAGCAGCCAGTGCTCTTAAATGCTGAGCCATCTCTACTGGCCCCAAGATACACTGGTCAATGCTATAATCTCACATGTTTAAATTTCAAGTAATCGGTCCTAAGTATAAAATTTGAAAAATATAAAATCTTGCTTAAAATACTTATTAAGCTTTGTGAAGTTTAAAGAACATAACACAGCCCAGTTCATATGATACAGTGGTGACAAGCACATCTGTTCTGCACCCTGAGCACTGAGGTGCAGCTGTGATAGTCACAGGTGCAGCAGTTAGGAGCAGATAAATTGTATTCAGAAAGACATCACAGATAATATGCAGCACATCACCAGGGATGGTAACTATTCTCAGACCTTTATGCTGATGCCTATTTGAGACACAGTGGTGGGTTTTGATTTTGAGGGAACTTAGACTTCATAGTTTTGGGTCTGTCAGAATTTCAGTATCAGAGTTTGTTGTTCAGGAGGTTGACTTTCAGAACTGTGGGCAGCAGAGACTGGGCAGCAGCTGCTCACACAGGTGTCACTTGTCTGGGTCTGTGTGCTGACACTCACTCTGCTGTAAAACACATGGGAACTGAAGGCCCATTCATTACCTGATGATGGAGGTGCTGGGGACCTGACTCCCTGCAGTCAGAGGTCAGAAGGGACAGTTTCTGCTGAGGACAGACTACAGGAGGGCAGTGGTTCCTCTTCCTGGTCATTTTTGAGGTTTCTTCACCCTCTCTGGAACACGCTCATGGCTTTGCTACCTCCCTGACTCATCAGAGGCTGTTCTTTTCCCACAGATAGAAAACATGGCTCCTATTCTCAGACTGCCAGTAAGTATGGTGAGGTGCTCCCTGAAGCCCTGAGGGTGGTGTAGATAGAAGTCCCTGAAGGAGCTCAGCCAACCTCTATGTCCTGTGCAGTCTGACCAGGTCTTCTTTTGTTCCACCCCAGGCAATGACAGTGCCCAGGGCTCTGATGCATCTCTCACAGCTTAAAGGGTGAGATCTTGGGGGCCTGATGGGGTCAGGGGCTGGGTCAGTGCACAGACTGTGGGCTGTGGACATGGTCAGTATTGGGACCTTTAGAGTGTGTGGTGGGCTGTGGACATGGTCAGTATTGGGACCTTTAGAGTGTGTGGTGGGCTGCTGAGATGTCACATCACAGTGACTGATCTGCATTTCTTCATGGTGATTTTCTGCTCTAGGAGGCGTTATGTCCTGTTGGGACTGAGACTTTGAATTTCATTCAATCTCTCTTCCTTCAGTGATTTGAAGAGCTTCGATGTCTCTTTCTGCAAAGGGAATCTGACTATCCAGTGTCTTGTCTTCTGTCAGCACAATGTGAGGAGGAAGTGAGGGGCCCAGCTCCTGAGCCCCGAGGCCCTCCGCACACTGGGCTGCCTCTCCTCCCCAGTCTCTTCTGTTCCAGCAGAGGCAGGACTGGGGACATTTGCATCCTGACTGAGCTTTGGTTTTCCCTGAGCTACAAATTCATACTTCTCTGTTGAAAATAAGGGAGTGAATCTTAGTTTTTCTCTCAACTTCTAGATATAAGATGTTGTATACTGTTTTTAGGTAAGAAGATTGGTAAAATATCATAGAGATAATAAAGCCTGAAAGCTTCCAGTACCTGTGTGTTTGATGGGTTGAGTCTGTTATGGGCGGGGCAGGAGAAGGCTGGGGAGCCCAGTGTGGCTGGGCTGTGTCTGGGCTTCCTCCTCTGAGGATTGGATGCAGGCATCCTTAGCTAGATCATCTACTCCTCCTCCTCTGTCCTTGACCCTCAGTAGAATGTTGTCCCACCAGGACCTGTGAGCAGTGGACTCAGACACCCCAGGCCTGTGTCAGGACCAGAGACAATGCTCAGCCTCCACCTTGTGTTTTGATTTTTTTTTCTAAAGATGAGGACTCCTAAGCTGGGTGTAGCACAGTGATGCATGCTGCATTTAGTCCTAGCTCTAGGGAGGCAGAGGCAGGTGGATCTGTGAGAGATCAAGGCCAGCCTCATCTACACTTGGGAGGGCCAGGCCAGCTGGAGCTAAAAGGATATCCTGTCTCAAAAAGACAGATGTGCGCGCGCGCGCGCACGCACACACACACACACACACACACACACACACACACACACACACGGTTTTTCCTCAATGTGCATTTGTTCTAAAGATTGTTTTTATTATGAGTATGGGTGTGTATGTCTCTGTGGGGAGGAGGAAGTTACAGGCCAAGCCCAGTCCTGAGCCCCAAGGTCCTCCCCACACTGGCCTGCCTCTCCTCCCCAGTCTCCTGTTCCAGCAGAGACAGTCCTGGGCACATTTGCATCCTGACTGAGCTTTGGTTTTCACTGAGCTACACAACTTCATACTTCTCTGTTAAACATAAGGGAGTGAATCTTAGTTTTTCTCTCAACTTCTAGATATAAGATATTGTATACTGTTTTTAGATAAGAAGATTGGTAAAATGTCATTGAGGTAATAAAGCTTGAAAACTTCTAGTACCTGTGTGTTTGGTTGAGTATGTTATGGGTGGGGCAGGAGACTGCTGGGGAGCCCAGTGTGGATGGACTGTGTCTGGGCTCCTTCCTCTGAGGATTGGATGCTGGCATCCTTAACTAGGTCATCTACACCTCCTCTGGCCTTGACCCTCAGTAGAATGTTGCTCCATCAGGACCTGTGAGCACTGGGACTCAGACACCCCAGGCCTGTGTCAGGACCAGGGACAGTGCTCAGCCTCCACCTTGTGTTTTGAATTTTTTCTAAAGATGAGGACTTCTAAGCTGGGTCCAGGGACGAATAGGCAGGTGGGTCTATGAGAGATCAAGGCTAGCCTCGTCTACACTTGGGAGGGCCAGGCCAGCTGGGGCTAAAGGGACATCCTGTCTCAAAAAGGTGACAGAGAAACAGACAGACACACACACACGTGTTTTTCTTCAGTACATTTGTTCTAAAGATTATTTTTATTATGTATATCGTGTGGGTGTGTCTCTGGTGGAGGAGGCATCTGCATATGTAAGTGCAGGTGTCTGTGGAGTCCGGAAGAGGACACTGGATCTTACAGCACAAGATTCATAAGTGGTTTCCAGCCACCTGGTGTGGGTCTAGGAACTAAACACAGGTGATCTTTGAAAGCATGTGGTCTTATCCCCAGAGCCATCTCTCTAGCCTCAAATCCTCATTTTCTTTAACTTTCCAGAAACCTGCTACATATTAATCTGTTTTCTGTGAAATTATTCCTCTGAGAAATAGATAACATTCAAGAAATATTTAAAATCTCATTTTTCAATACCTACCATTTAAAACCTTGGATTCTGGATTGAAGCCAAGTAGGAGGAGAAAAGCAGTGCATGCGCCCACTTCACCCTAGGATGAAAATTTCCCATGTTCCAATAATGCGCTCCTGTTTAGTGGAGTAAATTCTACCACTCAAGAATCATTTACTGAAAATGAAGCTATAAAGGATGTTTTGTACACTTACATCAGAGGTTTTATTACTAAATGCAGTATTACCTGGATTATATTTTTCTGTCTACCAAGTATAGTACATTTGTTTAATTCTCTGAATAATTAATTAACACTTTGAATAATTGAGTTAGTACAGTGGTCAACAGAGATTTCCTGTCCTCACACATGTGTCAGGAAGATAAATCATTGTTTGCACTGATCCCTGTTCTGCATTGCACAGGGAAATGAAACCATCAGAAGCAAAGTCCCACAAGAAAGCTTCCCTTCACCTTAATATTGACACATGGGTCACCCTGGCCTGGGTTCTCTCCATCTCAACTCCAGGGAGAAGAGGCTGTCCTTCCTCTTAGATCTACTGCACCCACCTGAAAACCATGGTGTGGGTACCAAGACTCCCGCCAAATTTTGGAAATATCATTTGTTTGCCTTCAACTGCTGCCACAAAACACTCTGACTAATACCAAATTGGGGAGGAAAGAGTTTATTTGGCTTCCTCTCCTGGGTCACCGTTCCTCATTCTTGGAGCCCAATGTGAGAACTCAGAGCAGGGCCCTAGAGGCAGAAGCTAAAGCACAGGCCATGGAGGAATGCTGCTTAGTGGTGTGCTCCCATGGCACATGCTCTGCTTGCATTTTTATATACAATATCCAACAGGCTAGCCTGTAACTTGCTATGCAGGGTAGGCTGGACTCTGTCATTGATTTAGCTTAGACAGCAGGGCTTTCTACCAACAGTAACTGAGATGCTGCTGTGGTCAAGGCCACAGTACTGCATGTAATCTTCTGCTCATGCATTCCAAACCCTAGACCTCAGGGTTCTAATCTCAGACTCGGCAATAGAATATGTGGGAAGATCCAGTTTGAATTAGGGGCTAATTCTCAGCTAGCACCTCTCAGGGCACCTTGTGGGAGTCATGGGATTCCTCTGACCCCCACCCCAAGAGGGAGCAAGCAACGTGGCCCAGGCACATGATGCTAGGCAGGGCAATAGTATACAGTGGTGTGAAACTGGGGGTCTGCGATTGGCTCTGGGAGATATCATTTTGCTTATGAAAGTGAGTTGCAGTAGGCAATAAATCGAATTCTCCATTACCATCATTACACAGAATTCCTGGCCATTATTTTTGTGTGCATACAGGCTGAAGCAGGCCTGGATTTTGAGTGTTGAGTGTCATGGCTAGTGGGCTGGATGGAGGTCTATGTGACCAACAGCCCAGGTAAGCTAGCATAAGGTTGGACAGTACTGTGGGGCTGGATGGAGACTTATCAGGTCACCATCTGTGGCCAGTGGGTTGAATGGAGGTCCATCAGACTACCAAACTGGTAAGCTGGCATGGGGGTGTTTGATTTCCTTTTTCATTTCATCCTGTGGTTTCTTTAGTACTTCCGATTCCTTCCAGAGTTTGTCATTTTCTCCCTTTAGATCTTCGATTTGTCTGTGTGTTCTTTATATTCCTTGATTTCTTTGAGTATATCTATGATTGTTCTTTTACAATCTGTTTCCTGGGTTACCTCCAGGGAGATCTCATTGTAGGATTTATTTTTTATTATTTGCTTTTCCCATGTTGTTTTTTCATTACACTTTTAGCATGTGTATTTGTTTTGTTTGCATTCTGGTGTCAAATTCAAGTATTTCTTTGGTTCATTGAGTGCTTACTTTGTTGTCTTCAGATGCTTTCACTGTCTTCTTATTGGTTATGAAGGGCTGGCTGGTCTAGGTTTCAGGTTTTTACTTTTGGTTATGAATTAGAAGGATGAGCTAACTCCTGCTGTGCTGGATAGCTTTAGCGTCAACTTGACACACCTGGGTTGAGGGATCCTCAATTGGGGAATTGGCTCCATTGGACTGGCCTGTGGCCACATCTGTGGAGTATTGTCTTGATTGTTGGGCAATGTGGAAGGGCCCAGCCTACTATGGGTGGTGCCACCCTGGGCAGGTTGTTGTGTATTGTATAAGAGGGCAGGCTGGGTATGGGCCAGGGGAGCAAGCCAGTGAACAACATTCCTCCATGGCCTGTGCTTCAGCCTTGCTTCCAGGTTCCTGCCCTGAGTTCCTGCCTTGGGCTCCCTAAGTGATGAGCTGTGACCCAGGAGATGTAAGCTGAATAAACCCTTTCCTCCCCAAGTTGGTGTCGGTCAGAGCGTTTTGTCACAACAATGGAAGACAGACTAGAACACCTGCCTTTCTGATCTGGAAATTCTTTAGGAATCCAGACAGGCAAGAATCAGGTCGGCTTGAGCTTGCAGTGCATGATATGGCCAGATGGCTTGGCTCTGCCCTGCTAGTGCTCACCGCTGGGCCTCAGCTTCCTGGTGGATGGCTTGGCTCTGCCGTCATTTCTTTCAGATATAAATAAAGAAAGGCTATCAAAAGGAAGACTATGAGAATGTATTTTTAATGAGCACTCATGCATGAGAGGTTCGGAGTAGATGTGTCCCAAGGATATTTAGTTGGAGAAGTTTATGAATATACAGCCCAGGTAGAAGAGCAAAGAGAAATTACTGGAGACAAAATTTCAAAAAGTTCTCTTACCATGACCACTGTTTATCACCAAGTGGTTCTCATAAGAACACACCTTTGAGGAAAATGGATATAATTTTAATAAATTAGAGAAAATTTCATGTAAGATCTAACTTTAATCTACAGCATAGTACTCATCCTGGAGAGAAACCATATATATTTGATCATTTTGGAAAACATATCAGATGAAACTTATCTCTAATTCAAAGGCAAACACATTGTCAAAAGAACCTAAAAAATATAGTGAATGTGGGAAAATTTCAGTGGTAGTTCAAAGTTTATCATCTGAAGATTCATACTGGAAATAAGCCTTACAAATGTTATGATGGTAGATAAACTTTTAGCAGAGCACATCTCTCACTGAGCACTAGAGGATTTGTGCTGGATAGAAACCTAACAGATGTAGTGTGCATGGAAAAGAATTCACCTAAAGCTTTTCTTATTCAACATCAGAAAATTCCTATGGGGAAAGATCTTATACATGGAATGGATGTGAAGAAGCCTTCAGTGACCATTCATCCTTAATTCAATAATAGAGAGTTCATAGTGGAGAGAAACCCATGACTGTACTTATTATGGGAAGTGCTTTACTGAGGTCTTGTTCCTATATATTAGAGAATCAGGTTAGAGTGAAGCTCCATCAATGTTGTGATTGTGGGGAAGCATTCAGATTAGTATATCCCTCTCAGGCTCTTTTTATTTATTTATTATTATTTTTTTGGTTCTTTCGAGACAGGTCTTCCTATAGTCCCAGCTGTCTTGGAACTCACTCTGTAGACGAGGCTGGCCTTTAATTCACAGAGATTCTCCTGCCTCTGCTTTCCAAGTGCTAGGATTAAAGGTGTACACCACCACGCCTGGCTTCCTCTTATTTTTATAAGAAGCTGGCAGACTGTTTTTCATTATGGTCATACCAGAAGTCTGTGTGAGCTCCCATTCTCTGTATCTTTTTCTACTCAGGATCCTCAGAGTTTTTAGCAATTCCAACAGGTTTGCAGTGCACCTTACTTTTATTTTAATTTAATTTAAATTTATTTTCAAACCTCAGGGACTTTTGGAGGGAAGGTAGAGCAGGTTGAGTGTAATCTCAACCTCAGAGAACTCACACTGGGCAAAACCCTACAAGTGTAAAGAATGTGGGAAAGCATTCACTGCTGAATTAGCCTTTATGCCACACAAAGAGTTCACAGTGGGGAAAAAAACCTACACATGCAGTGAATGTGTGACAGGCTTCCCTGAAAATTCATCCCTAACCAAACATCAGTGAATTGATACTGGCAAACAACCAATGAATGTAATGACCATGATAAAGCTTTTAGCCAGAGCATTCACCTTATTTAGCATCAGAGAATTTGTACTGGGGGGAAACCCAGTAGTCTGTGTGGCAAGTTCCATCAGTTATACTAACCACACACAGACATGTTTAAAGTAGCTAATGTTACAGTTCTACTCTTAAGCTTTGTCTTGCTTAACCAAGTGAAGTTTTTAATGTCATTTCTACCCTTTATTCTGTCCCCAGTGAGTGGATATTGGCATTGGATTGAGTGATAAAACACCGTGAAGGAGGCCGGGCATGGTGGCCCACACCTTTAATCCTAGCACTTGGGAGGCAGAGGCAGGCGGATCTTTGTGAGTTCAAGGCCAGCCTGGTCTACAGAGTGAGTTCCAGGACAGCTGGGGCTACAGGGAGACCCTGTCTCAAAAAGACCAAAACAACAACAAAAAAACAAAAAAACAAACAAACAAACAAAAAAAAAACCCAAAAAACAAAAAACACCATGAAGGATACCAAAGTGAAAAATCAGATCCAATTTCAGTTTTGAATCCAATACAATAAGAAAAACAATTTAGCTAATGCTGTATTTAAAAGTAGTATGCATACTAAATTTCTTCAGCTCTTTAGTTAGCACAGATTTGAGGATATTTTCTACTCATCTGCAGGTTCCTCTGCCTACTCTTTGTACTCATTTGAAACCCAAAGCACAGACAGGGTAGAGCTTGACTCTACAAACTATAAAATAAAGGAGAAAGGACCTAGAAACCACAGATGGGGAAATGCTGAATATCAGGTAAGTAAAAAAATCCTCTTTATTGGGCTCCATCAGGAACCATTGATAGATTTCAAGACAGAACTAAAAGGAAGGAATAACTTTTCTAACTGTGGGGCTGCTTTGCTCTCTTCATCTCAGCTAAATCAAGGAAATAAATGTCTTCTATATCCAAATTCATGACCATTACAGGGTTACCATGGATAGTTTTGTCTCTGCTGTGGATTCTTCTGCCTTGTTTGCAGGAAGTATTCCCTCACTTCAAGATCATCTTGATAATGTTCCTTGACTCACTAAAATGCAGACTTTATTTTTTTTTCTGTCACTCAGGTTTGTAAGACCACAGGAAAAAATGTAAAAGTGCAAGTACAGAGAAGTTTACTCAAGAGTGACAACAGGAGAAAGGTCTGTAGTTAAAAGCATGTGCACAGGTAGGGGCTGGAGAAATGGCTCAGAGGGTAAGAGCACCAGCTGCTCTTGCAGAAGACCCATGTCCAATTCCCAGCACCCACATGGCAGACAATAACCGTCCATAACTCCAGTTCCAGGGGAATCCAACACTCTCTTCTGACTCTGTGGGCTTTGCATAGCATGGACGAACTTACACAAATGCAGGCAATACATTCGTACTCATAAAATAAAAATAAAACAACATCAAAGTATATGTATGGGTAATAAGATGAAGTAGAGAAACAGTTAAATATGTAAGAGACAAAATTGTTGAAATGAATGTATATGGGAGGTTATAGATTTTTGTATGACAAAACAAGAATTTTGGCTTAAAAATAAAAAAAAGAAAGCAAGGACAAAATTGTAAAAGCTTAAAATCAAATGACAAAGGTTTTTATTATAAAGTGTTTATGAATGATGAGACTTAAGGATGATATGTGTTCAATAATTTTAGTTATATTGATGTTCTCATAAGAATATTTACAAAAATTGACTAAAAAAGAAGGGACAACTCAGGAATTTCTATTTCGCCTTTCCAGCCTAGTATATATATAATATAATATATACTATTATATATATATCAATATATTCAAATGCAATACACTCACATACAATTAACTTTGTGCTTTTACCCAACACTATTAGAAACTTTAACTACTTGAGGAAACTTGACTCGTTAACAAAGGCCAAAAAATTTATTTCAACTATTTGGGGATTTTGTTTTGTTAGGGCTTGATCCTAAAATGTTATGGTCAAATTTACTACCATGTAACAGGGATCTCCATTAGCTAAAATCTGATGTTGTTAAAGATATGCAACTTGCCAAAGTGTGTGGGAGAAGAGGTAATATATTAATTAAAAAATTCAGAACAAATACCAGATGAAGGAGCCTTCCTAAACTAGAGGACTCTAAAAAGTTATCTAGGTGGATACTTTCAACAGAAAGTGCCCTAGGTAGGGAGGCTGGAGAGATGGCTTTGACAGTTTTCAGAGCAACTGGCGCTCTTTATAGAGACTAGGTTCGATTCCAGTACTCCACATGCAGCAACAACCCATCTGTAACTCCAGTATCCAGAGACTTGAAGCCTCTTCTGACCTCTTCATCATTGCATGGCCATGCACTCTACATGCAGGAAAAAAAAAAAAAAAAAAAAACAGCACAACAAAATTAAAGGATAATATTTTTGAATGCTTTATACCCAGATTGCCCAAAGTAAAAAACACTTAAATATTACTGTTTATAATGAAAACAGTTCTTACAGATGTATAGGACCTTTTCCTCTCAAACTACACTGTTAAAGTGTTATTAAATAATTTTAATAATAGTCATTACAATGATTTTGCTTTTACTATACACTACTGGGACTCCCCATGATGCTTCCCATCGGGAAATAAAAAGTAATCGTTCTCTCTCCTCTCTTCATCTCTCTCTCTCTATATATATATATATATATATATATATATATATAACTAAATTTGGACTAAAAATCATCCTAAACTAGATGTTTATCTTTCACTTTGCTTAAGACTAAAATATCTGTTAAAAAAATAAAAAATAAAGAGACATGAGCCAGATTTGAACGAGTCCACAGACCTTCTCACCATGGGAACTAAACAACAAGTTTTCAGAAATGACGCACTGTGCCTCTTTCCACTTTGTTTTCTCTGAGGTTCTTATTTCTAATCCATCCTTACCAGCCTGGGAACTGGATACTGATAAAAATCTCAAAAGAGAACTGGCTTTGGTGGGCCCTTCTGGTGCTGTTAAGCATCCAAACTGTGGTTCAAATGACTGAAAGAGGTCAGACTTGCTACACTTAGGAAAGAAGGCCGCTGACAACAGCACCCAGGAAAAATGGACATCTTACCACCAGGAACTCTTTTGAAATAAAGACTAAGAAAAAACTGCTTTCAGTTTGATTATAGGAAAAAATAATAAGTTTGTAATTAATGTAACTAAAACAGGGCCTTTTCTGACAGTCCAGTTTGATGCATGTCTAGTAAACCCTGTAAAGGCTTTGAAGAACTAGAGGAAATTTTCATGGTTTGACATATATCTATATCTATATATCTATATCTATATCTATATCTATTTCTATATCTATATTTATATCTATATCATCTATATCTATATCTATATCTATCTGTGGAGTTTCCCCCTGTGGGTGACCCAAGGAGCCTTTAAAATTCTTTCTAAAAATGGCCTAATGATATGTTACCTGAAGGACATAATGGGCTCACTTTGTTTTTAATTTTGCTAAATGTATGGTGCTTATAATTTACTTGTATTTTTACAAAGTCATAATAACACATTGATCTAAAAAAAATCTCCTTAAAAAATTTTTTTTATTAATTTTATTTATTTCCGTATGTGTATGAATGTACTGTCTGCATGCAAAAAAAGTCTCTAAGTCAAAATTCAAATGGAGGTGCTGGAGACATGGCTCAGAGGTTAAGAGCACTGGATGCTCTTGCAAAGGACCTGCCAGTGGCTAAGAACCATTTGTAACTTGAGTTCCAGGGGAATTAGACACCTTCTTCTGATCTCTGGAGACACTGCATGACACATGTGCACTTACATATATGCAGGCAATACACTCATACACATAAAACAAAAATAATAAAATAAAAAAATCCAAAAGGCAAACTATGAAAACAGTACAAACTTGAATCTCCCCATTTCCTGATGGGGCTCTCTGGTTGGCCCGTCTCTAAAGTCTAATGCATGGAGGGTAGATTACTGTTGTACAAGAAGTAGTTTTCAAAAAGGAAGACAATATTCCAAAGGCTGCTCCATTCTATTTTCCTGTTAACTTAGTAATTAACGTAACTGGAACCTCATCACCCTTTACTATAAAACTTATGCTTGCCAAGTTTTATATTATGGGAGTTTCTAAAATTAGTGACAAATACATAATTAAGGTAAAAATTTGATTCAGATTTCAAGAATAAAACCTGGATACAGAATATTGAATACTTGGGTAAAGTGGTTTTAATTTACAGTACATGTGTTCAGTATGACTGACTGTTATTCTTGTGTAGCAGGACATCCCCGGGATCAAGTAGGACTCTTCTCTCTTGAATGGGAGACACCCCAGGGAGTAAGTGCATGCTGGCCCTGTTACAGGAAGAGGATACCAGGGTCTGTTGCTCCTGTCCCCAGCCCTTAGGCTGGCCCATCCAAACTTCCTTATCAGCAGAAAGAATAAATCATGCCTGGTGTCTCATGGCCCCAGGTGAGACATGCAAACCTATGTTCTGAATGTCCCTGGAATGAAGGGGCAAACAGCAATTACTCTGCACTTAGTGTCTCCTGAGTTGACATTTGATGCTACTGTGGACAGGGCAACCTTTACTCTAGTCTACCACCCCACTGGTATAGGACTTGCCTGCTGGTTCAGTTGGCTCTTTGCTTCACCCTGGCCTTCAAGTTTCCTCTTAGTGAAGCTAGTCCCAGGGCTAAGAGGTTGTTACCTGGGTTCTCTAATGTCCATGTTTACTCTCTAGGGGTCTCCAGGGGAGTTCCAAATGAGTGTAAGTCTAGAAACCAAATAGTTTTAGGTCACAAAGTTATTGTTAACTGGACAATATTCTGGTAGTCAGTGATAAACAAGAATGTAAATTAATCCACAAAAAGTTTATATATATATATATATATATATATATATATATATATATCCATATATCCAAATACACTCACATACAATTACTTGTGCTTTTACCAACCTTATTAGACTTTAACTACTGAGGAAATTGACTCGTAACAAAGCCAAAATTTATTTCAACTATTTGGGGATTTTGTTTTTGTCTAGGGCTTGATCTAAAAGTTATGCAAATTTATAATTGTACAGGGATCTCCATTACTAAACTGATGTGTAAAGAATATGCAACTTGCCAAAGTGTGTGGGAGGAGGTAATAATATTATAAAAAATCAAAACAAATACCAGATGGGAGATCTCCTAAACTAAGAGACTCTAAAAGTATCTAGGTGGATACTTTCACAGAAGTGCCTAAGGTAGGGAGCTGGAGAGATGGCTTGACAGTTAAGAGCACTGGCTGCTCTTTAATAGGACTAGGGTTCGATTCCCAGTACTCACATGGCAGCTAACAACCATCTGTAACTCCAGTTCCAGAGAACTTGAAGCCCTCTTCTGACCTCTACTGGCATTGCATGGCACAGGTGCACTTACATACATGCAGGCAATACAGTCACACACATAAAATTAAAAGTAATAAAGAAAATATTTTAAAGTGCCTAAAGTAAAAAACCTAAAATATTTACTGTTGATAATGAAACAGTTCTACAGATGTATAGAGACCTTTTTCCTCTCAACTACTACTGTTGATAGTGTTATTAAAATTAATTTAAAATAAGTCATACAATGATTTTGCTTTGTAAACTATACACTAACTGGGACTCCCCATGATGCTCCCATCTGGGAAAATAAAAAGTAAATCTCTCTCTCTCTCTCTCTCTCTCTCTCTCTCTCTCTATATATA